>CAJHQP010002312.1:0-89067 GCA_905132765.1 Moricandia arvensis | reverse complement strand
GCTAGGGTTGGCCGAGTAGAGCGGAGAAAAATGATTCGGTTCATGTTGAATGACTAGCTGAGCTCCGTGATAATATCAAGTCTCTGCCGCTATTATATGGGAAGGTAACACAACTTTTATTGGGCCAAGTTTCCGCCTATTATATAATGGGTTAGATTTTTATTAGCCCAATAGCTAATACAGTCTAGAAAAGATAATTAATTTCGCATAAGTTGGTGTATAAATGTTAGAAAAATACCTAGGATAGCAATTTAAAATATTTTTGTTACAAAATAGTCTTTAATTTTTTTAAAATGTAAATATAAATATATATATATATATATATATATATATATATATATATTTATATCATAGAGTTAAGTTATCTAAACTTAGGGACTAGAATTATGGGATGGAGTTTTGGGGATGAGTTTAAAATTTTTCTTAAAAAAAGAATTAAAACAGAAAGGCTATTTCGGTCATTTTTGAACTTTTTTTTGTGACAAAAACTTAAAAGAGCTATTTAAAATAATTGCCTTAAATATAAATAAAACAATAATAACATTTTGTATATATTTCAAATTCTAAATTTAAAAAAAAAATATTTTTTAAAATTTTATTTTTAAAATTTAAAAATGTTTTTGAAACTATTTTGAAACTTTTAATATTTTTTATTTTTAAAAGTTTTAAACACCACTCCCAAAACACCATTTTTAACTCCAAAACCCTGAATATATATTAGTTAATCCTAGTATATTTATCTCTTTAATAAAACATTTTTGTCATTTTAATCTTTGAATACATATTTGTGACAAAAATTATTTTTCATTTAACTTTATACAATCAAAATTTAGTTTGTATAATAAAATTTTAACTTTATTATATAAAAATTGGACGCAATTTGACATAAGTTAGACGCACCGGTACTATTTTAAGTTTATGCAATCAAAATTTGGTTTATATAATAAAATTTTAATTTATTGTTTAAAGTTTTAGTGTTACATAGTGTGTAACTAGGGTTGTCAAAATGGATAAACCAACTCAACCCAACCCATATCCATATGACCAAACCTTTAATGGATCATGGATAAACTCAATCCATTTAGTTAATGGTTTGGATTAATCTATAAATCATTTAAATTAATGAGTTAATGGTTTTAATGAGTTGACTCACTTTTATATCTTATTAATATTACAAATCAAATAAAATTAGTAAATAGTTATGTAAATTTTCCAAATAAAAATATTATTAATTGTATTTAAAATATGATTATCCAAATTTATAAGTAAAAAATAAAACTAATAAAATAATAAAACATAAATTAAAAACATAGTATTTTCATTAAACTATCGCTTCAAAATCTTTCTGAAATGAATTATTTTTAAGTTGCCATGGTAAAACAAAGTTACACTTAGAAGATGGTTTTGAAATTCACGATCTAGGTTTTGAAGCTCCGTGTGAATTACTTCAATGCCATTACATCATATGCAAACTGTTCTTGTCTTTGTCTTTAATAATAAACTTCCTGTAAAACACAAAACATGAAAACTACTCTCTTAGACAAACCAACCAAATAAAGTCAAAACAACTTCTCGTGAATATTTCTAACCAATATAAGAACTCGCACAAAGTTAATCATCAGTCAACTCAATACAAAAGCATAGCAACATATAAGACCAAAACTCAATTCAAAAATAAGCTGATACTAAGTCTCACATTAGGATCAAAACATATAAAACAAGTGGAGAAATAGCAGTAACCTTTGATCAATGCCTCCTTGTGTATCTCTAGTTCCTCAAAAACTTGGGAGTTTTCTTTGGGTGTATGTGAGATGATGTTTCTTTGGCTGCTACCAGATTCTCCTACTTCGTTTGGACTTGATCGAATAATAACCATCTTACCTTCGCCATTATCTACAATACATTTGTACTGTTAACATACATTTCAATTCACAACAAACCAATCATGCTAATCAATAGACAATAATACTTATACCTTCATCATCAAGCATGTAACCATGTATCCAAGAACGTGTACACAATAAAGCTTGAACATTACTAGGCAACAATCTACTCTGATACTTGCTTATAACCTGAGAACCAATACTAAAAGAGGATTCAGAAGCTACTATAGTTATCGGAATGCTAAGCACGTCCATTGCCATATATGTGAGAGCGCCAAAACGATTTTTGTTTTCTTTCCAGTACTGCAAAACATTCAAATTAGGATGACTCCTCATATGTAATTTTGGATCCTCCAAATACATATCCAAAGCTGACTTTCCTTCTTCCATATAGTCTGGAACATCATCTAAATCAAATAGATCATGTATCATTTAAAGAGAAGAGATCAATGATCATTTAAAACTTAAACAATGACTATCTAATCAACAAACATAAGTTAAATAACTCATATAGAACTTACATCTTGTACATCCAAGTTCCCCCTTCCTCTTTTAGCAACACGAGAGTCTACTTTTGTAGAGCTCACAACAGGAGTTAAGGATATTTTTTTCCTATACTCTTCAAAAAACTTATAAAGCTTATCTGTAAGGTGTGTAATCTTGTCTTTTGAAGTGAAGGGATCAAGCTCATCATAACAACGCTTCAAAAGTCTAAATTTCATCCTAGGATCAAAGACAGCCCCTATTGCTAGAATAACGCTATACTGCTCCCAGTATTTATCAAACTTCTTTCTCATCTTAGAAATCATCTCTCTAATGATGTTATCTTCATTGCTCATGTTCACTTCCAACAAACACTGAATCTTCCAAATATGCCCAAAGTACAAGTTAGATGTAGAATAACTTGTCCCAGACATTAGAGTAGTAATACAATAGAAGGGCATCAAAATCTCGTGGATAACATTTGCCCTCTTCCATTCTTGACTTGAGGGACAATGTTTGTAGCTTTTATCAACCACTTTGAACCTATTTAAAGCACACTCATACTTCAAAGCTTTTTAAAGCATTAAATAAGTTGAATTCCATCTATGTTAAACATCCAAAGAGAAGACAACTTCTTCATCACCTTCTATACAATCTGAGAGTGCAACCCTTCTAGCTGCTGAAGCTTTGAAATACTTTACAATATCTCGAATCTTAGACAATGCACCACTAATAACATCTAAACCATCTTGTACTATAAGGTTTAAGATGTGAGCACAACAACGAACGTGAAAGAACTCTCCTTTACACAGCAGATTATCATCCAAATTTAGCCTATCCTTCAAAATTTCTTGCATACAATCGTTTGATGTGGCATTATCTAATGTCAAAGTGAACACTTTTCTCTCAATTCTCCACTCCTTCAAGCATTCATGAAGTTTACTAGCTAAAACATCACCAGTGTGTGGAGGAAGCAAATCACAAAATGACAAAATTTTGCTATGCAATACCCACTTCGCATCTACATAATGTGTAGTCAAGACTATATATCCATCTCCTGAGACTGAAGCAGTCCAACAGTCAGACGTTAAACATATCCTACTAGGAATATTTTCTAACTCGGACTTCAATTTTTGCTTCTCTTTCTCCCAAGTTTTAACCACATCAGCTGCAGCAGTGTTCCTCGAATAACACTTATAATCTGGGTTTAGATAACTAAGATAATCCCTAAGTTCCTCATATTCAACTGAACGAAAAGGAAGGTTATGCCGGATAATTACTCTACTGAATTTTTCCCTAGCAACTTTATCATCAATCTTCCTCTCTTTTCTTTCACCATCTAATCCAAGTGAGCATTTCTCAGAGTGACGTTTCAGGTTAGAAGTTCCACTAGTTCTATACCACAAATAGTTTTTGGGGCACTTCTTACAATATGCTCTCTCTTGACCATTCTCATATTTTCCTATTGTAAAGTAGTCCCATGCATTTGATCTTCTAGTTCTTTTTGAATGAGAAGAACTTACAAGCATATATTGTGATGCACTTGATGATTGTCCACCATTAGGTCCACCACCAACATCTCTTGGGAGACATTCTTCATCATTATCCATTTCTTTAAGACACTGAATAATGTAAAACCAAATAAATTTTAGATACTTAAATAATGTAAGTATTCACTATCTCTCTCTAGCACACAAAAGAACTTAAATAAAGTCTAAAGCAGTCTTGTGAAACCCATATAAAGTCTAAGTCTAGCACACAAAAAATGTTCATAAGTTATGTGTATTTGCCAAACTCTTTAAAACCAAGTATTCCATTGTGTTTCATATTTGTATTTACAACTTTATCATATATTACTGGATGTATTTAAATCCCAGAGATGTTGCCTCTATCATGTCAATGAAAGACTGACAATATTTTTAGAGCTTTCTTCCACGAGTTAAGTGTGATAAATACAGTAATTCATAAGCTATGCGGTGAGAAAGTGAAGAGTTTGGTTGTATCGGAGTTAAGTTCAAGCTGCTACAGAAGCAAGCTCTTAGAGACGCCAATGAATGCCTCAAACACAAACCTCTAATGTGACGTAGATACATAAAAGAGGAAGCAATTAATTAGTATTAGAAACCTAACACTTCACACAGTTACAGAGACTCCTACACATAGCAAACGAACCCAAAAAGAAACTCAAAACAAGGAGATCACTTACACAATCTACAATCACATAGAAACCACTTAAGAAACCAAGAAAAAAAACCCATAGATCAATCAAAAAGGGTCTGAAACAAAACCCATATAGCAATCTTAATCTACCGTAACCCAAAACCCATATATCAATCTTGGTCTCAAGATCAATTTAAGAAAGCCTAGCAAAGATCAACCACTTTCAAGGAAAAAAATTAAGATCGTGAATCTCACAACGAAAGCAGAAACTTTGATTAAGATCCATAGCTTTTGAAGAGTATAAAGATAATACCAAAACAAAAGAGACTGAATCCAAAAGGATCTCAATAGAAGAAGATGAAATCGCCAGAAAGGAGTAGACGAAGTCGTCGGGTGCTTTTGCCACTTTCGCCGCTTTCGCCGTAGAGGAGAACAGGTAAGAGGAACAAAGGGTTTAGAGGAATGGTTTGAATTGGGTTATTCATTAACTCATATTAGCCCAAACCATTTTAAACCAACTTATTAAATCCACTTATCCATTAAACCCACTAATTCAATAATATCCAAATTTTTGACTCATTAAGATCCATGGATTGATTTGGTTTGGATTGATCCATTAACTTATATCCATTTTGACACCTCTATGTGTAACCCTACAATATTATTATTTATTTATATTATTTTACTTATTATATCATATTAGGTGGACAGTCTGCATGAGTGCGGACATTAATTTGATACTTAGATTGATGTTTACATTCTTTATGATTTTGATGATATGTTACATTCTCTTGTGTACATTTAATCTATCATTTTGCATGTTTATATGTATTAGTATGAAGAGATTTATATCTAATTTGGTGGGAAAAATATAGTCTAAAATATTATTGAACTATAATGAGAAACTCAATATAACATCAACTTAATTTTAATTGCTAAACCCACAATCTCATCACTGTCTCGACATTAATTAATATGATTGTTGGATTGATTGTATACATTTATATGATTTCTTAGTATATGTATGCTCTCCACCTGATTGTATACATTTATATGATGATTTCTCAAAAGTATTTACTTTTCATTCAAATCATTATACTTTAAACTTTCTAAAAACGTAACCTAATATATAGAGGTGTCAAAATAGGTAAACCAACTCAAAGTAAACAATATCCAAATGAATCCAATTTTCTATTGGTTATAGTTCAACCCAAACCATTTACCTAATGGTTTGGTTCAGTTCCTAACTTATTTAGATTATGGAGCTAGTGGTTTTAACGAGTTGACTCATTATTGT
Organism: Moricandia arvensis; assembly: GCA_905132765.1. Classification (NCBI taxonomy): domain Eukaryota; kingdom Viridiplantae; phylum Streptophyta; class Magnoliopsida; order Brassicales; family Brassicaceae; genus Moricandia; species Moricandia arvensis. Next base: position 83,244 of record CAJHQP010002312.1, on the reverse strand, counting down.
ATAGTAATAATATTATCTAATAATACTATAACTCATACAAATTTTTATAATCTCGATAAGTTTATAAATGAAAAATTATAAAATTTAATACAAAGAAGAAAAATGTACAAAAGACATGTTTCACAATAATATTCGGTAAATTTATGAAATTAAAAAAACATAATCTAGTCCAATGAGAAAATTGAGTTTCTGAGATTCTCGTACTCCTCCCAATATTTATTGAGCTTCTTTCTCATTTTTGAAATCATCTCTAATGATGCTATCTTCATTGCTCCTGTTCACTTCCAACAAACATTGAATTTCCAAATATGCCCAAAGTGAACACTTTTCTCTCAATTCCCACTCCTCCAAGCATTCATGAAGTTTACTAGATAAAACATCACTAGTGTGTGGAGGAAGCAAATCACAAAATGACAAAATTTTGCTATGCAATACCCACTTCGCATCTACATAATGTGCAGTCAAGAATGTAAATCCATCTCCTGAGACTGAAGCAGTACAACACTCAGACGTCAAACATATCCTACTAGAAATATTTTCTAACTAGAACTTCAATTTTTGCTTCTCTTTCTCGTAATTTTTAACCACATCAGCTGCAGCAGTGTTCCTCGAATAACACTTATAATCTGGGTTTAGATAACTAAGATAATCCCTAAGTTTCTCATATTCAACTGAACGAAAAGGAAGGTTATACCGGATAATTATTCTACTGAATTTTCCCCAACAACTTTATCATCAATCTTCCTCTCTTTTCTTTCACCATCTGATCCAAGTGAGCATTTCTCAGAGTAACGTTTCAGGTTAGAAGTTCCACTAGTTCTATACCACAAATAGTTTTGGGGCACTTCTTACAATACGCTCTCTCTTGGCCATTCTCATTTTTTCTCTATTGTAAAGTAGTCCCATGCATTTGATCTTCTAGTTCTTTTTGAATGGGAAGAACTTACAAGCATATATTGTGATGCACTTAATGATTGTCCACCATTAGGTCTAGGCCTGGGCATTTTAACCTGGACCCGAAGACCCGACCCGGACCCGGTCCGAAAATACCCGACCCGAACCCGAACCGAAAGTTTACAAGTACCTTTTGGGTCTAAATTTCTTTTACCCGAACAGACCCGGACCCGAAGAGAACCGACCCGAATAGACCCGGACCCGAAAAGAACCGATCCAAATAGACCCGACCCGCAAGAACCGATTTGTACCCGACTTAAAAACATGTATATTAAAACTATGATTTTTTGTGTTATGTTTTATATATATATATTATATTTTATTTAGTTGAAATTTCTTTTGTTAACAATATTTATTATTATTTTGTAACATTTTTAAGTAATATGAAGCTTTCAATTATAAAATTTAGAGTTTAAAATGATTTATGTTGATTATTAATAGTTTAATTTAAGCTATTTTATAAATATTTAGATATATATGACAAATATTAATTAAATTTGAGTGAGTCTCGGTATGCCATGTATTTTTCAGATTCTAAATACCTAAACCCGATCCGGACCCGATATGGACCCGAAAAATTACGGGTATTTCACAGGTATTGAAATTATAGACCCGAACCGACCCGGACCCGATAAGACCCGACCCGGAACCGACCCGAAAAATTACAGGTACCTATATGGGTCTAAATTTTCAGGACCCGAAAGACCCGGACCCGATCAGGACCCGACCCGAACCCGACCCGAGGACCCGGATGCCCAGGCCTAATTAGGTCCACCATCGACATCTCTTGGGAGACATTCTTCATCATTATCCATTTCTTTAAAACACTGAAATAATGTAAGACCAAATAAATTTTAGAAGATACTTTCATACACTCTCATCGACCAAAGCATCAACTTTAAAAGAACCCATAATCAAAACCAGACACATAATCAACCCTAAAACCATAAGAATGATCAAACGAAAACACCGAAATCATAAACAAGAGACGCATCTTTTGTTGGGAGAAAAAGAAATGGATAAAGTCCAGTTATGTCTTCATACCTCTGTCAAAGCAAAAGCAAGAGCTTTATCTGATCTCTCTTCTCAGCGAAAAGCCTACAAACAAAATAAGAACAAACAATAACTCATAATAAGGAACAAACAAAAACTACGTGAGAGAGCTACTCAAAGACTCATGATAAGAAAAAAACAAAACTCCTAATAACGAACATGAATCAATTAAGATGGGTTTGTGTAGCACAAATTGATATAAACCCAACACACACAGATCGTAGTCTACTGCAATCACATCCCAGAGACCAATCAAACCCCAACATACACAGCTCGGAATCTACCTTAATACACAGATCAGTAGGAAAAAACTGTCAAGCAAAAACTCCTTTACATTTTAATCATTCTTTTCTTAGACTTTTAACATAGCCATTGGGTTAAATGAATAGCGATAAACATAGCTAGATCATATCAAGAATGGTGTACCTTAGAGTAGAGTGTTTGAGCTAATTCTTCACCATTGGGGAGCTCGAGGTAAATCTGAGACAACAATATGAAATCAAAGCCTATTAATATCCCACAGAGGGAATATTACAAACGGAAACTTAACCAGGTGATAAGAACCTAATAATATTTGTAGTTGCCACAATAGTAATCAAGGCCAAGCATCTATTCTCACACTCATCAACAAAAACACTAAGCTAAAGAAATCAAATATGTTGCTACAAAGTGTTCCAAATAAAGACTTAAAGTCAACTTGATGTAAGTGGAAGTTTAATAATAGTTTCTTGAGTGGAAAGTACATTTAAAAGTCTGGGACAATGTACCTGTCAACACAAAGAAATTAAGCCTTTGTTATTTTTTGTAGTGTTCAAACTCACGCTTCATAGGTGGAAAGCGTTTCAAAACTCAAGCATCAAATGCAGAACACTAAGAAAGCCTCATGGATTTTATGGAATCTAACACCAAGAAAGTATAACTTTAGAATCGCATCAATGCTTCAAACCCAAATCAACGTAATAACTCAACACCAAACCCAAATCTTAAAATCATCAATAGATTCAGAAACCCAAACCTAGAACTCAAAACCTAAATTCATCAAATTTTCAGAACAGATTGTACCAAACCCAGATTAAAACTATGTTGACCGTCAAAATCACATGAGACTATTTTGTGATTAGAGACTTACCGAGTTGACCCAAACCTGTGTTAACATGCAATCGATTGTGTCTATGAACGAGTCGAAGAAGAATGAAAATAAAAAGAGATCGAACTGCCGAAGAAAGATAAGAGAAAGAGACAATGTGAAAAAAAATGGGTTGGATTGGATAATGCACTGACCCATCAAAACCCAAACCATTTCAACCCAAACTCATTAAATCCACTTACTCATCAAAACCATTAATCCATTACTATCCAAATTTTGATCCATTAGGATCCATGGTTTGGTTTGGTTTGGATAAATCATTAATTTCAAACCATTTTGACAGCTCTACTAATATATAAGCTATCTTAAATAATTCATGCATGTTTAATATAATAAAATTAATAGAATCAAATTATAATGCAATTAAATAAAATAACTTTAATTGTTTAACATTCACTGATCTCATTTTGGTAACACATATCACCATCACTCCACTTTGATGAGACTTAGTCCGATTCATTTTCGAAGAAGAACCTACATATAAAGTTATCAACACCATCTTAGTATAACAATTTGAGACTTATATACTAAATATTTAGTCTATAACATACATTGATCATAGCTCATTAAATCCAAGCACATCAGGGTTCCACAATACTTGGTTGTATTCGTTGAAACCGGTAAGAATTACTAAACTTGGAGGTAAATCTAATACTAATAATTAATGAGGGTTATACTTAATATTTCAAATAAATGCAAGAAAAATAATACCATCTCGGAACTAATCTATATGTCAAAAACATTATAAACATATTTCAGGTTCTCATGATTGTTGAGCACGAACTCGTTGTTGCTCAAACTGAATGGCAACGTCACCTACTACTTGGCATTCGATTCTACGTTTGCTAAATATAATACACATGTTATGATTAAATAGTAGATATATATATAATAACAATGAATATACCTATCATCCTCAATAAAGAAACTCAAGAATGCAAGATCATTTTGTTAGTTTGGTTACTCAGAAGGAATTGGAGTGGTGTACAACTAATTTCCATGTCAATAACATCTGAAATACATGTTGTTATTAACAAACACAACCATTAAAGCGTTTAGAATAAGGTAACTTATTATTACTCACCAATAAACGTTTGAAGTTAAACCTCATATAGATGATATCAACGAATCTTGAAGGATAGAAGTACAACAAAGATGATACAAAATCAATGTGCTTAACGGTGGCTGATATAGTGAATTTGAGTTTAAAGAGGTTATTGATTGTCATGGTTCTACCAACGTTTGTTTTATTTTGAAATCTTTGATAGAATACCAGTTGTTTTCCCAGAATTCCTGAAAAGAGTATATGACACATTCAAGAGGAATAGTTGCTTGTTTTTCTTTCCTTGAAATATACATGGTATAACAATAAAATACATAAATTTGTAGATTCTACCAGATTATTATAACAAAATAACGATATATATAAGAGTTTCTATAATTTATTTAAAAACCTAACCTCAGAATCAACAAAAATCGATTTCAAGTTGTACAATCCAAGAGATGATAGTTTGGTTATCTATATTCAGAGTAGCTTAACTAAATACATTGAGCGTTTTCTTAAGTTGGGCTCAGCGTGGACAAAGATGTATAAGATGTCATGTTGATTAAGAGAAGGGAACCCTTACAAGTAAAAAAGCAAATCAAAAATATCAAATTCTATTTGAGAATACCTTTCGCTCAGTGTAAATAACTTCCTATATTCTGTATAAATAAAAAAAAATTGTTTTGGTTACAAAATTTAGTATTTTGATAATACCAAAGTCTACACTACTGGAAATGATGTTATCAAGTATTATCGATAACATCATATAAGATTTTTCGCAAAGTTGATGTGTGTACCTTTTGAGACGGTATATATGTATTGACGAATCTTTTTGATATTTTCTATATTAATAATGGTTGATAAATATAACACAATACAACTCTTAATCATGACTAAAAGATGTCACCCAACTGTTTAATTTTATTAATTATTATGCATTTAAAAAATAAAATAAAATAATTAAATAGTAGAACAATATATAAGATAAAAGATGCGACTAATGGTTGTTATCAACTATGAATTCCATGTAAGCATCTCTAAAGGTTCATAAACAAAACTATTAACAGTCATAAAATCAACGTAAAAGTATGGACCGCTTATGACATGTAACATCTCACGTAAGTAGTAAAGTTACAAAGAACATCTAAACATTTAGCAATGACAGATACACATGTAGAAGTCCTACGTTGCATTCTCCAATCTCGTTTATTCGTATCCTAGAAAAACATAGAAGGAAATTCCACATACATATAACGTTCCGCATCTGGATATATAGCATTACACTTCATCCATGACAAGAATTTCGGTTTGGAAAGAAACATTTGTGATGGTCAGAACTACCAAACTCGATCGGTGAATAAGGAAGATGAAATGACAACACCATATTCTTGTTTGTATTTGACCCTATAATTAAAGTATAATAATCGTCAAATATGAGAACTTTGTACTAAAATTTAAATAAATATGTACAATCTTCAAGAATGATTAGTAATGTAAAATCTTCAAGAATGAAGAGGGAGATGTAAGCTCCAAGATGTCACGACAACATGATGGTTTGATGGTTCACCAGAAACCATCTAATCCTCAATGATAACGCTGAGTTGGAACTGTCATGGTTTGAGAAGCAACCTCGTTCGACACCTTGAGGAGATTTTTCGTGAACATCTCCCGGACTTCTTGTTTCTCCTAGAGACTATAAACTCTAGTGATCACGTGCTCAGTGTTAGAAGATCTTTGGGTTATGACCACAGCCATGTGGTGAATCCAATGGGTCTTGGAGGTGGTTTAGCTTTATTCTGGAAAAGCTCTTTCGAGGTAGAGATTTAAGCTCTTCATGCCGACTGATAGATACCAAGGTGAAAACCGAGACTTCTAGTTAGGCCTGGGCATTTTTAACTGGGCCCAAAAACTGAACATCTAACCGAACCGAAAAACAGGTGTCGGGCCGGTAACAGGTTTGAGGAAACATACCTATTGGGCTTTGTAATGACAAATATTCAGAGGTCGGGTTGGCCCGGTTATAAACCATTATCCGAATCAAAAACCGAGTTTAAAGAAAGCATAGCCCATAGGTGTCTCCTCGATTACAGCTCTGCTGTTCCTCTTCTTCTCTTCGGCGGTGGAACCCTAGTTCCGACAAAATCTCCTCGATTCAACCCTGTAATCACTGCAAAATGGCCACTATAAATCCTCTGTGTTCTTTCCATTCGACTCCATCATATCCTTCCAGTAATCAATCACAGGTTATACTTCTTTCTTCTTCTTCTTGGTCCGAATTCTATCGATATCGGTCTTTACTTATTGTTGTTCTTTCATCTTCTTCTTGGTCCAAATTCTATCAATCACAGGTTCTACTTATTGTTGTTCTTGTTTAAATATTTTAATCTAGGACTAGTTTAATCATATAGGAATAAGCTTACAGTTTACTTCAATCGATATTGGTCTTGACTTGTTTATCGCTTGTCTTGATTTTGTTGAAACAGATGGACTCTACATCATCTCTTGATCGACAAACCAGTAACAAAGACGATGACTTTCAAACTCCGGATAGAAACAAAAGCAAAGGAAGAATGTGAAGGAAGTTCTCAACCATTTAAAGTGACTTCTCAACCATCCAAAGCCAGGCGGCTCCTCCCAACAAGATCAGAAGTATGGGATCATTATACAAGAACTAAGGAGGACAGAGACATGTGTGTATGCAACTATTGCCAGAAGGAATACTCGTGTCTCACCACATCATGGACTACAAACCTCAAGAAGCATCTTGAAATCTGCAAAAACCATCAAGCGTGGTTAGTAAGCAAAAAAGAGAAATAAAAAGGTATTGCTGATGATGGGAAGCTCAAGACGTGTAATCTTTCTGAAACTGTGTTTAGAGAAGCCACAAATGAGATGATTGTGTTGGGACAATTGCCTTTGGCGTTTGTTGAAAGTGGGGCATGGAAGCATTTCTGTAAAAAGTTATGCTTTCCTTAAGTGTTCCTTTAGCGTTTGATGTTTACTTCTTCAATACAATCTTAAGATTTATGTATTTGATTTATATGTTTGCAGGCAATCATGTACATTCCTCATTCAAGAAGGACCTCATATAAAGACATCGTAAAGATGTATGTGGAGAAGAAGGAGGCACTGAAGAGATGGTTCTTATCCAACAAGCAACGTGTGTCCATCACTGCAGACATATGGGTTTCCCAAACAACAAGTTATACTTTAGAAACATACTTGATTAATTTTTCATTAGTAACGTTCTATCACTTACTAACATTGTATAATTTTTCTTTGTAGGTGCTAGTTACATGTGATTACAATGCATTACATTGATGCTTTGTGGCGCTTGAAGAAACTGATCATAGGTTTCAAGCACATCATGGATCACAAAGGTCAGACTATAGCTACTGTTTTGCTAGATTGCTTGGCTGAATGGAGAATTGAGAAGGTCTTTGTATTACTGTTGACAATGCTACTGCGACTAGTTCTGCGTTAAGAAAGTTCCATACTGCATTTGCCTTAGTGTTTGACCAGTCTATTGTCTTAGATGGTGAGTTCTTGCATATGAGGTGTAGTGCTCACATAATAAACTTGATTGTGAGGGATGGAATGCCAAAGATAGACAAGAATGTGGCTGCTATCCGTAACGCTATCGCCTATGTCAGATAAAATACAAATAGGCTAATGTCTTTTGAGCTAAAGGTAGATTCGAGTACGATCACAAGAGGAAGCTTTCCCTTGGACGTCAAGACAAGGTGGGAACTCAACGTATCTGATGTTGACAACAGCGCTGAAATTCAAGGTGGCATTCAACAAGATGGAGGCAGAAGACAGGTTGTACAACGACTACTTCAGTGAGTTAGATAATGGTTCTACAAGGGTTGGTCCTCCTCAGCATAGTGATTGGGATGCAGTCGAGAAATTGTGCCGGTTTCTTGTCATGTATTACAACTCAACATTGGTGGTATCAGCCTTAACTTCTCTCAATGCGCATAAGTGTTATGGCGAGATAGTAACCATTGCAATAAATCTGATGGAAATTATCGATAGCTATGAATCTGAGTTGAAGTTGAAGGCAACATAAATGTTCAAAAGTTCGACAAGTATTGGGATGGTCTCAAGAACTTGAACAAGATGCTAAATGGGTTGCGACTGTCTTTGATCCCACCAAGAAGTTGGAGCTTGCAAAGATGTGCTTTGAGGAATTATATGGGCTAGACAATGTCGAGTACAAGGAGATGTACGATTCATTGATTATTGTCTTGAGATGTCCTGTTCAAAGAATACATTGAAAGACATGGAAATCGTTTTGATCTAGATGACCAATCATCTCAGCCTAGCAACAAATATCAGCCTTCTCGAGAGCAGCTTAGCAACATTGAGATCGTGGATGATGTGCTGGTTATGGTTATAAGAGGATTGATGTGAGATACAAGCAGAGCTGAACGACATTGGGTTAGAGAGAAAAAAGATGAGTTGGAGACCTACCTCAAAGAAAGTGTGGAGAACCCAGAGTTGATGGTTGGAAGGGATTATGATGTGCTGTTGTTGTGGAGGGCGAACTTAACCAGATTTCCAGTGTTGTCTGAGATTGCTAGAGATGTTTTAGCAATGCAAATGTCATCAGTTGCTTCGGAGAGTGCTTTAGCACCAGTGGTAGGATTCTAGAACACATAGGAGTTGTCTAACTCATTTTATGGTTGATGTTTTAATGTGTTCAGAGCAGTGGATGAAACAAGATCTTGGAGTGGAGACATGACAACTTTCCCAAGCCACAAGTTCTTGTTGATCTTGAAGAGGATGACAAACTTGAAAGAGTTAACATATTTGTTTTTACTTCAATATATCTTTTTTATTGCTTACAATATAAATGTACATTTTAAACATTGTTTCTAACTTCCATTTTGCAGAGAATGAAGAATGCAGCGAATGAAGATGCAGCAATGTTGGAGTAAGAGACGAAAGACTCTTTATGTTTGAAAATTTGAACGATTTGCACTTGCTTTTTAAGTACGTTGTTATGGCTTTGTTTTCATTTTGGTTCTATGTTCTGGTTGTGTTCAAAACTTAAGTATCTTTTCATTTGGTTGTTATTTGAGTTATTTAGGATGTTTCCATTTTTGGATGTTAGGTTTTTTGAGTTATTTTTTCTGTTTCGGTTACTTTGGTTACAAAAAACCGAACTCGAACCGAAACCATTTGTACTTCGGATTTTCACGGATCTTGTAATCCTCTTCCGAACCGAACGATCCCGAAGAGTTCCGAACCGAGACCGTACCAGAATATCAAAAATACCGAATGGTGTTTATATCCTTAGATCCGAAAAACCGATTATCCGTTTCACCCGACTCGAACCCGAATGGCACACCGAACGCCCATGAATAATTCTAGTTACTACGGAGACCGCAGTCAGATGACGTAGGAATGATGTTTTGAAAGAACTGAAGTTGATTGCTTTCAATAGAAGCGAAGGTTGGGTTGTTTGGTGACTTCAATGAAAATAATGAACAACAATGAGAAGCTTGGTGGCCCACTGCGTCCTGAGAAATACTTCTTTCAGTTCAGATCCTTAGTGAGAGTGTGTAGGATCAAGGAATCCCATTCACTGGTAACAAGTTCTCATGGGCTGGAGTTCGAGAGATATCTACAAATGGGATAAAGGAAACAGCCTAGATACAATGCAGATTGGATAGAACTTTGGGAACTCTGAATGGTTCAGACTCTTTCCAGGTTCTAACACACACTATTTGGAAAGGCTTGGTTCAGACCATATACCGATCTTGACATCCATGGTGGCTCAACACCAAAGACTTATAGGACGGTTTTTCTTTGACAAGAGATGGTATGCAAATGCTGAAGTTGGTGATATCATCAAAAGCCACTGGTCGACAGATACAAGCGCTGGAATCAGGAGCGTATCAGATAGAATTTCCTCATGTCGAAAGGAACTAGCAGCATGGAAACGTAGCAACGCTGGGAATTCGAAAAAGCAGATTCTAAAGCTTCGAGGTGACCTGGACCTGGAAGAAGCCAAGCAGAGGCCAAACATATAGAAAATTTTGTGACCTCAAAATTAACTTGGCTACACTCTATCAGGAAGAAGAAACATTTTGGAAACAGAAGAGTAAAAATCAATGGTTGCAAATGGGTGATTTTAACACAAAACTGTTCATAGCTGGGCTAAATTAAGAAAGATGAAGAACACTATACCATCGCTTCTTGACCCTGGTGGTGTTCCGCAAACTGAATAAGAGGCGAAGGGGGGGGGGGGAGGAGATAGCTGTCAACTATTTTACTGGTTTGTTTCGTTCATCACAGCCTTCAGGATCGGCAGAGGTTCTTATGGATATGACACCTCGAGTCTCTGAAGACATGAATGATAGAATTACGAGGGAAGTCTCAGATGCGGAGATACTAAAGGCGGTAAAGGCTATCAAAAGTGACAGTTCACCGGGTGCTGATGGGTTGACGGCTCACTTCTTCCAGAAGCACTGGCAACACACAGGTCCAGCGATTAGTAAAGAAGTACACAAGTTCTTTCGTGAAGGGATTCTACCGTCGGAATGGAACTTTACACAACTGTTTCTTATCCCCAAGAAACCAAATCCCACCCACATGAGTGAGCTCCGTCCCATTAGTCTCTTCTCAGTGACCAACAAGATCATCTCCAAGGTGCTTTGTACGGGACTTAAAGGTGTTTTACCTTAAATTGTTTCTCCTACTCAAGGAGCATTCGTCACTGGCCGTTTGATATCAGATAATCGGCTCATCGCCCATAAGATGGTCCACAGCCTCAAGACAAAATCCAAACTGTAAGGAGGAGTACATTGCAATAAAAACAGATATGTCTAAGGCGTATGACCGGGTGGGATGGGATTTCTTGGAAGCATTGTTCTTGAAGCTCGGTTTTCATCGAAGATGGATTGACTGGGTAATGCTCTGCGTACGATCAGTGTCTTACATGGTTCTCCTTATTGGTCAAAAGCCTATGGTCACATTGTCCCAGAACGAGGAATCCGACAAGGAGACCCCCTATCTCCGTTCCATTTCATCTTATGTGCTGAGGCACTAGTACATGTGATGAACCAGGCATAATTGAAAGGTAAGATCACAGGAATGAAACTATTGAGGAGATGTCCAGCTATACAACACTTGCTCTTTGCTGATGATTCACTTTTTCTATGCCGAGCCACACTTTCTGAATGCAAGACCTTTCTTTGCTGTGTGGAGTTGTATGGCAGAGCATCTGGACAAGAAATAAACTTTCCGAAGTCATCAATTTCTTTCGGCGAAAAGATAGACCAGGTTACCCGCAAACTTCTGGCTGAGCTGCTGAACATAAACAATGTGGGTGGTGCAGGTTCTTATCTAGGACTCCCTGAGTGTTTTAGTGGATCCAAGCAGAAGCTTTTGGCCTTTATTGGTGAGAAACTAAAGAAGAGACTGAATGGATGGTATACCAAAATGCTTTCTCTTGCGGGAAAGGAGGTACTCCTTAAGTCAATTGCTATGGCTCTCCTAGTATATGCAATGTCGTGTTTCCGCCTTACTAAACACCACTGACATAAGATTATGAGCGCAATGTCTTCTGGTGGAATGAGACTAAATACAAGAAAAGGATTCATTGGATGGCTTGGAAGAAACTGTGTGAGTTGAAGGAGAATGGAGGTCTGGGATTCCGCGACATTGAGGATTTTAACCAAGCTTTACTCGCAAAACAGGCTTGGAAACTCTTAAGTGAACCAACGATCCTGGTGGCATTGGTGTACAAGGGAAGATATTATGAAAAAACAGGGTATTTGAAAGCTGGAAAAGGGTATCGTCTGTCTTACGCCTAGAGGAGTATAATGTTTGGTAGAGAACTACTTGTGAAAGGGTTGGTTAAATCTATTGGTCGAGGCACGTCAACCTTGGTCTGGATAGATAAATGGATATTTCCATGAAGAACCTCGAAGACTGGTGAATAAACAGTTCTCCATCAATATCAATCTCCGAGTCTTAGAAATCAAAGACCAACATGGACAAGTGAAGATGAGATTTACTTTCGGAGCTGTTTCCGGCTAATGAGGTGAAAAGAATCCTTGCTATGAATGTAGGGGGCAAAGAGGACAGGTTTGTTTGGGCTCACACGAATCATGGCTCCTGTACGGTGAAAAGTGGATACTGGTTGTTGGCTAACATGGAGGCTCATTGCTACCATGTGACTTCTTCCTATCCTGCAACAACAAAATCGAGTTGAAGAGAAGAGTCTGGAAATTGCAAAGTTACCAAAGATCAAGATGTTGTGGAGAGTACTTTCAGGGGCCATTGCTGTGGCGGAGAGACTTAATACCCATGGCCTTAATGTTCCAGTGTTATGCCAACTGTGTAAAACAGCCCCAAAATCTATTAACCAGGTCTCTTCCTATGTGACACTGCTCTAGAAATATGGGTGATTTCATCAGTACCACAACCAACAGCAGGATTCTCACACACCTTTGAGGATAACCTGCTATACCTATTAAACCTCATGGACGATGCAATGAATAGGTGAGGGTATCATCGCCTCTATTCCCTGGCTGCTGTGGAATGTTTGGAAGAACATAAATGCAGTCCTTGTATACTGAGACCCAAGAGTCTCCAATCCGTCTAGTGCAATTGGCAAGTTGAAGAAACCAACCTGTGGTTCGCAGTTAATAAACATATGGAAGTTGTGGAGCATCAACAACCATTTTAACGGCCTTCAGAACCATGGCTCCCTCCAGTAGAAGATATGATGAAGTGCAATATTCATGCCAATTGGAGGAATGCCTCCCTACATAGTGGAGCTGCATGGATTGCAAGAGATGGTGCAGGTGAAGTCAGATACCATGCACGCGAGGCGTTTACTTGCTCCCCAAGTAGACTTGTTGGCGGAGCTCAAGTGTGTGATTTAGGTAATGGAAGGGCTAGGGATCTTCATCTGGAGAAGGTAATCATTGCATCTGATCATATGGACACCAATGAAGCGATCCTCTCTCCTCTATGCTGGCCAAAGTATAGAAACTTTCTGGAGAAGAATCTATCACTTACAACAAGCCTTCGTATGCGTTTCCTTTGAGGAGGAACATGTCAAAGAAAACTCTATCGCTAGAGACATTGCAAAGAGCATCTCCAGGATGGCCGGTTCCAGTCCTACTTGGCCATGGGAGGCCCGGCCTGGCTACACAATAGAATTCGTAGAGAAGCCATGGGTCACAACTAAGAGGTCTTTCCCTTAAGATATTATTGTGTCTTTTCTTTCTTCTATCTCTTTCAGCAAGTAAGTCCTACCTTGCGTCTTTGTAACATTTTGCAGACGTTCAAAAAAATAATAGTATTCCTTGTTTTTTACAGTTTAATTAATGCATTTTCCTAAATTAAAGTACAAAAAAATTATGTACAATTTATTAGAAATATTTACTATAATCTAGCTAAACAATGTATTATATTAATCAATGTCAAAAATGTAACAATATGTATATTATGATGAGTTGGTTATTTTTTATTATGGTATATTAACTATGTTGGGAAAAAGCAAGAAAGTTTTACAAAGATACATAATATAAATACAAAATTCTAAATAATATATTAACTTTTTTGATCATATAATCAAATATAACCATATATAAATTTTTGTTTTACATTAAAATTTTGAATTCATAAAAGTATATTTGCACGTACACACTGATCATATTTTAAAATGTGAGTAATACAATTAATGGATCAAAATAAAATAAAATTAGTTATTTCTAAATTATAAAATTACTGTGATTAGAAATATATTAAACAATTATTTAATAAAAATAAAAATTTTAAAAATATATTACTATTTATATAAAATAAATAATTATATATATGTTTAAAAGTAAAAACGAATCATCGCATGAATGCGCGTGCTTCTAATTCTTTGTTAAAAAGAAACCTTGTAAATTCCATTAGGCCACACTATTTTAATCCGGAGATTTTGTTAATAATCATCTTAAAATGTTTTTTTGATGATTTTGGCGGAAAAATGTGTGTTTTAATGTTTTGGTAGAAAAATGCGTTTTTTTCCGAAAAAATGTATTTTTTATTTTAGTGAAAAATGTTATTTTTATCATTTTTTCATAAATGACAAAATAATATCAGATTTAATTTTATAATTTCCTAATTGTAAGGATATAATAAATTTTATATCATTTTGACAAAACTATTAACCTATCTATATGGTCCAAATTGGTTAAATTAATGCTAAAATTATAAAGTCTGTCTAGACATTAAATTTAGCTTTATTTTTAGTGAATAAACAAACTTTCATGTGTTAAGTTAAACCCAGAGGCAAGTTCCGATTGCTCTGTCTCTTCCGCCTTCTCGCCTCTACAGTCTACACATTAACGGAGCTATCTCCGTCCGTCTCACACTCTCACCGATCATCATCTTCCTCCGATAACCACAAACGGAAACTCGAAGACAACGGCGTCGATGAAGAGACACAATGTGGACACCGAGTCATCGATGTAAGTGCAAAGATGACACCACAATTAAGTAATGCAGAAAGTAAACCAGAGACAAAACAATACAAACAACCATTATGCTTTTTTAGAATCTCGTTTTAAACAATTTTTACAAGACTTGCTTAAACAGCCTTACACAGTCTGTTAACACCCTAACAACTGGTACTGAAAGATTCCTAAGCTACCCGCTTGTATCTCTCCTCCGTCACGTACTTCGGCAACTGCTTCAGCACGACCAAGAACACACCAAGAGCTTCTCTCTCTATAAAATCAGTCTATGTGTCTCTGTCTAATTACTGACGACCCCATAACTATTTTATAGTTATTCTCCCAAGTTCCCGAACCCTAGTCTCCAAGGACCACAATATGGACATCTTCCATATCAATAAGTGCAACTTTCATTTTCTTGGAATGCACTTATTCCTCTTCCTTTACGTCATAAACTTGCTCCCCAAGTTTATTCCTCTTGCCTTTTCTCCAAGATACCCACTTGCTCTCCAAGTTTACACGACTCTAGCTCAGCATCTTGACTCCACATGGTCTTCACCACTCAACACGTCGTCTGCGTCAGCATCTACGTCAGCGACTACTTCAGGGCAGACATCTTGCATCTTCAATCTCCCCTTTTAGCTTTGTGTGCCGATCAAGCACAAACATTCTTACTGGTTCAACAACCACGTTCCCCACCTGGAAACTTCCATGTTAATTATGCTTTTCTCCCCAACGAGATGTACACCACACCATGCTTTTCTCCCCCATGAGATATGCATTCTTCTCTTGACCAGAACATCACCATTCTCGCCCCTGCTTGATTGCATACTAAGCTAAAACATATGCTTAGATGTCAAGCCTTACAAACAAACCCGTCTACTTCTTCATGACGTAATCATGATACAACCTCTGTTGCAGCGGAATAGATTACAAGTACTGCATCATGCTCTGACGCACCTGTCGAACTACCTTTCGACCAGCTTCTTTGAGGACTTGGCTTCCTTCATGTGTCGTCTTCTTGACCATGAGCCCTTCCTCATCCACACCGAGTGCATTCTGCACTCGTTGCTACTGTCTTGGAGTGATTTCACTATCACCGCTCCTGAAGATCATCTCGCATCACTTCCTGACGCACTTCGATCTCCTTCCCCTTTGAACCACAACCAACTCCGTGTCCTGGGTCCAGACTTGATTCTTCTTGATCAACCTCAAGATCACCCTCACTAGAGTTTCACCCTTCTTCCTGATGTCCCTTCCTTGACCTCATCAGTAGCCATTCTTGGCTAAGAAACCTCTTCAACCCTCTTGGGTTAGTGAACGTCTTGTTCACCTCTTTGCCATGTTTCTGCTCTTCTCACGAGCAAAACACTCCACCTTCTTGTGTCCAACCTTCCCACAGAACCAACAGCACATCCGATGTTTGCTTCTTGTTTGGCCTGACACAATTACTGATACCGATCAGTCCTCCTTCCTTGTACAGATGCACAACCATGCTTCAGAACCTCCTGTCTGACCTTCATGTTGCTGCACTGATGTACAACCTTTGGCTTGCTACTCACAGCTTCACGTTGTATAACTTCCTGTCCGTACTCCTTGTCGTACGTCCCGATGTACTTCCTGATGAACATCTTTGGCTTCATTTTTAATGTGCTCCTCGCACGAAGTGTGACAGCCCCTTCTGTTGTACTTCCTTAGTACTCTCAGAACCTCGAAATCCCAGTCCCCAGTTCACCTTGGCTAGTTGACCCATTGATAGGATTTGATCCAAGTTCTTAGATCCACTGTTGAGCATCCTGATCTGCTTGTGATTCTCAGCCAAATCATGTTCCAGCATCCTTGCTCTCTCTTTTATAGCCGCAAGTTCTTCAACAAGTTCTTCAACCAACTTGCTTTGCTTCTGAGCCACATCCTCCAATCTCAGATTCTGATCCTTGACCCTCAACCACTTGTTGAGCAGCACGTGATACTGCTCAGTGTTTGTACCATTATCTGAATCAAGAAGATTCACTAGACCCATCCTTGTAAGCACCAAAAGCAACAAGATTCTTCATCACCTTTCATCTTCTTCAGATTCTGAATCATCAGATGACTCTAATGAAACTCATTTTCCCTTCTTTAAGTTCGGACATTCAAGCCGGTGCGTGTCCAACACCTTTACACTCAGGGCACTTGCGTTCCTTTCGTTGTGCCATAAGACAGTCAGCCTCACATGACCAAATCCTTCACACTCGTAGCACTTGATAGCTTCTCTTCTTCTACCATTGCCACGATCACTTCCTTGACTACCATACTGATTTCTCCCACCAGAGTGATTCGTCCTACCAAAATACCTGACAATCATACCAATATCATCTTCAATCTTTTGAAGTCTATCACATCTTTGCTAGCTACAAGCGCTCTGCTCTTTGAGGTACCACCTGACGTAGAGACCGTGCTACTGTCCTGTCTCCATCTCTTCTGCCTTCAGCATACCCACAGCTTGTCAAACTTGAGCTCATCCGTGTTTGTAGTCATATTCAAGACCGCCTTATGAGCTCCAAACTTCGCTGGAAGACAGCGTAGCAACTTCCTTTACCAGCTTCTTCTCCTTGTACTTCTTTCCAAGTAGCAAATGCTTCATACGCCATAGCACTA
This sequence comes from Moricandia arvensis, assembly GCA_905132765.1. Lineage (NCBI taxonomy): Eukaryota > Viridiplantae > Streptophyta > Magnoliopsida > Brassicales > Brassicaceae > Moricandia > Moricandia arvensis. The sequence continues at coordinate 65,939 of CAJHQP010002312.1, read as the reverse complement.
AGTTTGGAACTGAAGCTCGCCACATAATCATTATCAGACCACGCTGAGATTCTCAAACTGCGACCCAAGATGATCCAGACGTTGTCCTCTTGACACTATCATCTCCTTCAAACGAATTCAGGCAGGATCTCCCACGCCTCTTTAGCTGAAGTACTCTCCTGAATCAGCTGGAACTGCTCTCCTTCAACTGCTCCAAAGATCACCGACAACGCCTTTGCATTAAACTTTGATGGCATTGGGCTCTGCCTCTGTCCAGTCTTCCTTTGGCTTGGGCTTCCTTCCCATCATCCGTGACTATGGTAGGCTCCTCCCACCACAGTCTCCACAGCAGTCCCACGCATCTTCATTGATTCCTCGAATAACCTGCTTCATGCGAGCCCTTCCAATGGCCATACTGGTCCGCATTCAACATGATCATCTTCTGCATAGAAACAATCGCGTCCATCTTCATCTTCAGGATTACACCGATAACTTAGGTGCCCCGCTCTGATACCAATTGTAAGTGCAAAGATGACACCACAATTAAGTAATACAGAAAGTAAACCAGAGACAAAACAATACAAGCAACCACTATGCTTTATTAGAATCTCGTTTTTAAACAATCTTTACAAGACTTGCTTAATCAGCCTTTACACATTCTGTTAACACGCCTAACAACTGGTACTGAAAGATTCCTAAGCTACCCGCTTGTATCTCTCCTTCATCACGTACTTCGGCAACTGCTTCAGCACGACCAAGAAACACACCAAGAGCTTCTCTCTATAAAATCAGTCTATGTGTCTCTGTCTAATTAGAGACGACCCGCATAACTATTTTATAGTTATTCTCCACAGTTCCGGGAAACCCTAGTCTCCAAGGAACCACAATATGGACATCTTCCATATCAATAAGTGCAACTTTCCTTTTCTTGGAATGCACCTTATTCCTCTTCCCCTTTAAGTCCATAAAACTTGCTCCCCAAGTTTATTCCTCTTGTCTTTTCTCCAAATACCCCACTTGCTCTCCCAAGCTCTACCACGACTCTAGCTCAGGCATCTTGACTCCACATGGTCTTCCACCACTCCAAACACGTCGTCTGCCGCAGCATCTACGTCAGCGACTACTTCAGGGCCAGACATCTTCATCTTCAATCGATCGTTCCGAGTCGACTCGGATTGCAGATCATGATTTCTGGAGGAAAACAATCGTGATCCATCGCGATAAAGAACGACCGGTGGAGGAGCTTCACCACAAAATCGAGCTAAAGACTAAAATTCCGGCGAGGAGCAGCGTGTTACTCTACAAAGGCAATCAGCTACAGCTAGAACACTCTTTAGGCTACTACTCCATGGAGAAAGACTCCTCGCTTTACCTCCTTGCCCCTATGCAAAGCACGGAGTATCCCGTTGCAAGGCAAACCGTTGATGGTATCATCTACACAGTCTCTCGAATGCTCAAGGGCGATTGTTTTGTCTCTGTCGACGAGATCCTCATTATGTTTTTCAATATGATGCCTGAGGAAGCTACAGGCGAATATCTCAAGATTTTCTTGAGCGCTTCGGTTCCAACTGCCCTGGTGATGCTCTTTGATTCTCCTTTAGAGACAAACAAATCATGTGCAAAGAGATCTATTAAGCTCTTCTTTGATAGTTGCATAGACTTGCCTGATAGCCAACAGAGATGTTGTTTACATGTCGTGTTAGAGTTTCTTAGATTGATTAGGAAGGTTTGTCCTCGTAGCAAGCTCTATGTGTCTTGCCGGAACACCTTGGGATCAGTTCTTGAATTGGTTTACAGCTCTTACAAGTCTCGTTGTAGCTTGTTGAGTATTGGGGATGATATCTTCTCGTGTTTAAGCGAGTTAGCTAAACTTATGGTGAAACAGTTAGTGGATGATGATAGTTCAGTCCCTAGTTTATGTGACGTTCAGAAACTCTCTTCCTTTTGGAAACCCTTGCGGTATTCAATACAAAGCCTAGCTGACCCCTTGGTTCTCTTGCTTTGCCTCTGGAAAATAATGTATTGGGGAAGCTTTATCGCATATTCCGAAAATTGTTGAATGCAATGGCCAAAGGTTTGTTAAGAATAGAATCCTTGGCCAGAAAAGGAGTCACCGACATTGGAGCTGTGATTGCAAAGTGTACTCAGTATCTTGCTATTCTGAAGATTGTCAGTTCAATGTCTGAATTCTATCAAGATGGCAAGGAAAAGGTAGCTAGGCTTTTTGAGTTGCAGGATGGCTTCATTCAGCGCCCTGATTTTGATATTCGCAAGAAGAGGGATGATCACCAATGGATCTTTAATTACAAGGAAGCTACAACCTTTACATCTAGGAGGCATTTGGCAATGATGTTGTTTCCGAACGTTAATGAATACGATGAGGAGATGCACGAAATGCTCATTGATCGGTCGAATTTGTTAGCTGAATCCTATGAGTATATAACGGAAGCAAGCTCCGAGGAACTTCATGGTGGACTGTTTGTGAACTTCAAGAATGAGGAAGCTAAAGGCCTGGTGTTCTAAGAGAATGGTTCTATTTGGTATGTCAGGAGATATTTAATCAGAAAAATGCCCTCTTCACTCGATCTGATGATGATATCAGAAGATTCTCGCCAAATCCAGGTTAGCTTTGCTGCTTTTCTCATGACATAGCCTAGGTACAACAAGTGGATTTTAGATCTTGCTTGTACATTCTTACTGTCTAATATCCCATACACTGTTACTATTTGGTATTTAGTATGACAATATTGCATATGGCTTATAATTCTTACTGTGCTTATAATTTGATGCATGAAGCATACACTTGAAATATAAAAAGATTGTTTTACTGATAGACTTGCATGTCACTCTTTGTTCTCCAATGATAATTAAGTTTTGTCTTACATTCAGCATCCAAGGTGGATCCATTGCATCACAGTTACTGTTGGAAACAGAGTACCAAGAAAAATCTGAAACTGCAACTGCTTACATTCAACGTAAAAGACAATAGACCATTATAAGGGTCGTACAACGTGAAAGCTAAAAAACAGGAAACTAACTTAGTGACTCCTATAAAGCAGGAAGACTAGTTGTTTGATCTAAAAATGGTGCATTTGTTGGATTTGAAACAAAGAATTTATTTGGAGGTTTAGGAGAAATCTCCATTGAAATAAAATAGGAAATAAAGGATAAAAGAGATTTTATTCATCAAAGATTGCATTACAAGAATGATAACATGTAAAATGAATCTAAGAATCTCTAAAATCTCTCTAAAAATGTGTTCTTCATCTCCCAAAAGAAGAGAGGATCCTTCCTAAAGAGGAGGTAGCTCCTTCTTTATACAAAGTAAAACCTAGGGTTCATAGTGGCCTCATTTGCTAATGGGTCTAATTCATTATCTAATGGGCCTTGTTGAGGGGTGACAAACCCATATCCAACAGTAAGCCCCCCCAAGTTCGTAGAGAGAGACGAGGTCGATCTCTGTGAATTTTACGAATAGGGTTTATTAGATAATGAATTAGACACATTTATGCCCATGACGGTTTAGGCGAGTTTATTTTGAACTTGTGCCTAGTAAAAAGTGAGTTTGCTTTAAACTCGTGCTTAATGAAAGACAAGTTTACTAGACTCATCCCGAGACAAAGGCGAGTTTACTGAACTCGTGCCTAGTAGAAGGAGAGATTATGTAAACCCGTGCTTAGCCAAGGATGAGTTTTTGTAAACTCGTGTGTAACAATAAGCAAGTCGATTGCAAACTCGTGCCTAATAAAAAACAAGTTCAATTTAAACTCGTGCCTAGTATACAAGTTTACCGAACTATTGCAGACCCGAAGTCTCGTGTCGAGATCGTTGTATGCTGAGCAAGTTGTTGGCTTGTATATTCGTCAGGCTATGATAATGTCGAGAGACATGCTGGCTTGTGCCGCTTGTACCGCTTCCGCCAAGCTCGCAGCTGAGACCGTCCTTCGAAGCATGAGGTTATGATGGTGACAACCGCTTGTTGATTATCTCTTCCTCTTTGGCTCAACAATCTTAATGACTCTGCCTCATGAAAACATTATCATGATTAGAGCAACGTAAACCAAAAGAAATAGCTTTGTTTTGCATTATTAATATGCAAGCGATCAAATTGGATTTTGCTTAATGCTCGTATGCTGCACATGATGATATAATAATTGTTGACTTATTAATATCACAGGCTACCAACAGCAAAGCAATAACGTGAGGTGAAATAACAGCTCAGAGTTGTTTAATAGTTTATAAACCAAAGCTATAATGTCAACCACCACATACGTAATTTAAAAATGATTAAAGCATGTGATGATTTAAGAGAGCTTATCTTTGGGGATGAGGAAGGAACAAGTTTGAACCGAGTTCTCGTTCTTGACTGCAGAAGACAGTAGACAAAGAAGAGACTCCCACTGGTTTCTTCCTATTGAGTCTCCAACAAACACTAGCCGCTTGTCCCGGAGTTTCTCTAGCATCAGTTTAGCATCAAACCTGGGCAAATCTCAGTGTCTAGGTTGCCATCTCCAATGAGTATAGAACAAATCAGACCTTCCAAACTCACTACACCTAAACCCTTCATCGAGAAAGCTACAATCTTTAGACTGATACAGAGGATAAGACTCGTCCCAAACCCAATCTCCATCAAACACATCACAAAACATCAGCTCCAAGAACACACGGTGCACTTAGAGACGGATGAAACTTGGGTTTCTTTCTAACCGGTTCTGTATGAAGAACAAAGTCTCAGAAGCTGTTTCCGACTCAGAAGGGAAGCTTGGGCCAACTACGGCGACCTTGTCTCAAGAGCTTGAGGTGATTGCGTCTCTGCTTTTGCCAAGATCGAATCATGGTCATCATCTCTCTTCTCGCTCCTAGCCGTCGATTTGTCCTCCGGAAAAGAAAGAAGAGGTCATGTGCGTCGAAGGCGGAAGCTCAAGAAAGTGTGGGCTTGAGAGAGACGAGTCGACTCGGTGAAGGTGGAGCTGTATTGGGTTCCTCGAAAAACGACGAAAGGAGCCGGAGAGAGGGAGAGCTTTGTTGAAGGGAGAAGAGTGACGTGTGGGAGAGGTGGTCGAGATCTGGGTTGTCGAGAGATGAATCGTCGACGTCTTCTACGGCGGCGGAGGTGACAGTTTGGATCGAGATGGTGTAGAGGAAGGTCCAAACGACATCGTTTCCGTGTTTGGAGGAGAGAGAGAAAGAAGCCATGACAATTTTCTTTTTCTTGCCCACCAAAAATGCTCGACCAAATTCCTCTACAACTCTGTTTTTTTTTCTCTCAAAAAAGAAACAAATATCTAGATCTAATTTTCCTAAGTTTGATTTGCTTTGAAGATAATTCTCCTTGGCCCCCTCCTTCTAGCGCCAATTGTTTGATCCAAAAATGGTGCATTTGTTGGATTTGAAACAAAGAATTTATTTGGAGGTTTAGGAGAAATCTCCATTGAAATAAAATAGGAAATAAAGGATAAAAGAGATTTTATTCATCAAAGATTGCATTACAAGAATGATAACATGTAAAATGAATCTAAGAATCTCTAAAATCTCTCTAAAAATGTGTTCTTCATCTCCCAAAAGAAGAGAGGATCCTTCCTAAAGAGGAGGTAGCTCTTTCTTTATACAAAGTAAAACCTAGGGTTCATAGTGGTCTCATTTGCTAATGGGTCTAATTCATTATCTAATGGGCCTTGTTGAGGGGTGACAAACCCATATCCAACACTAGTTCAATCTAAAACTTAAAGACAAAATAGATTACGACAACGTTTAACACAACAATTCCTCCCCTAAACTGGAAAGTCTCCTTCCAGTTTACTTCTTGTTCCTCACACCCATCCTTTCTCTGAGTTTTTCGAACACTTCAAGCTTGACAGCTTTAGTCATGACATCTGCCAGCTGATCTTGTGTTGGGCAATACTCCAATGTTATAGTTCCATCGTTGACCAGCTCACGCAAGAAATGAAATCTCACATGTATGTGCTTGCTCCTCCCATGTAGCACTGGATTCTTTGACAGCTTGATAGTAGAACTGTTGTCACAGAATAAGATCATACCTTCCCTCTGCTTTGAACCGATTTCTTCAAGGATATTCATCAACCACACTGCTTGGCATGCTCCATACGCTGCTGCAACAAATTCGGCTTCTGTTGTGGACAGGGTTACTATAGGCTGTTTCTTTGAAGCCCATGCCACAGCTCCTCCTCCAAACATAAAGACATAGCCTGACGTGCTTTTTCTATCGTCACTGTCTCCCGCATAATCACTATCAACGAACCCAACAAGCTTCTCTTCTCCACCTTTCTTATACTGTATACCAAAGCCAGTGGTTCCTTTCACATACCTCAAGATCCTTTTTGCAGCTACCAAGTGTTGTTCTGTTGGTGTCTCCATGTACCTACTGATCAAGTTTACTGAGTACAACAAATCAGGGCGTGTAGCAGTAAGATACCTCAGGCTTCCAACCAACTGTTTGAATGAAGTTGGATCAACAGCTTCTCCACTTCCAGCTCTTGTTAACTTGTGACCAGGGACCATCGGATTTTTCACTGCATTGCTACCTTCCATGCCGTATCTCTTTAAGATCTCTTCTGCGTATTTCTGCTGAGTTATGAAGATTCCTTCTTCTCCTTGTACGACTTCAACTCCCAAGAAGTATTTCATAGCTCCAAGGTCAGTCATGGAGAACTCTTTCATCATCGAATTCTTAAACATCACCATCATTGCAGCCGAGTTCCCCGTGTAGATTAAGTCATCAACGTACAGACTGACTATCAAGATGCTATCTCCTTCCTTCTTAATGAACAAGGTATGCTCACAATAACACCTTTCAAAACCTTCTCTTTCAAAGTAACCTTCAATGCGCGAGTACCAGGCTCTAGGAGCTTGCTTAAGTCCATACAGGGCTTTCTTCAGCTTATACACCTTGTTCTCCTCACCTTTCTTCTCAAAGCCCTTAGGCTGCTCAACATACACATCTTCATTTAGCTCTCCATGAAGAAAGGCGCTCTTCACATCAAGTTGAAACACCTTCCATTCTTTCTCTGCAGCCAATGCCAAGATCATTCTGATTGTATCAAATCTAGCAACTGGGGCAAACACTTCATGGAAGTCCACACCATACTTCTGATGATAACCTTTGGCCACCAGCCTTGCCTTGAATTTGTCTATCTCTCCTTTCTCATTAAACTTTGTTTTGAACACCCATTTCACTCCAATTACTTTGGCTCCGACTGGTAGGTCCATTAACTCCCAAGTCTTGTTCTCTTCTATTGATGTTATCTCTGTTTCCATCGCCTCTCTCCACACTTCTTCTTGTGCTGCTTCCTCAAAACAGTCTGGATCCTCTCCTGCGATGAACATTGCGACCATATCTTCTTCATCTTCAGCAATGATGAAGCTTGCATTGCCTGCTACATAATCACGCATCCATACTGGTGCTTGCCTGTTCCTTCCAGTTCTTTCTCTTGCTGGAACCTGAGCATCACCAACTTGTTCTCCTTGATTCTCACCATTCTCTTCTTCTGTATTCTCGTCCTCTACATTACCTTCTTCTGCATTCTCTTCATTGACTTCTTCTGTATTCTGTTCCCCTTCCATACCACCATCTTCTGCTGCTTCAGGCAATACCATTGAGGCCTTTCCACTGGTTTCTGTGACCATTTCATTCCAAGCCAACTCTTCATTGTGCACTTCTTTCTCCCATTCCCATCTTTTGTTTTCATCAAACTGAACATCTCTGCTCACAATGATCTTCTTTGTAGTTGGATTGTAGAGGCGATAGGCTTTTGACTCCTTACTCAGCCCCATCATCACACACTTTACACTCTTTTCATCAAGCTTGATCCTTCTTTCATATGGAACCAAAGCGAATGCAACACACCCGAATATCTTTAGGTGATCCACAGATGGTTTAATCTGACTCCACTTCTCTTCTGGTGTGATCGCTTCTACAGCTGCTGCTGGGCTTCTGTTCAATATATGAACCGCATACATCGCTGCTTCTGGCCAGAACCTTCTCGGTACAGACATCTCAAGGAGCATGCATCTCGTCATGTTCATGATGCTCCTGTTCTTCCTCTCAGCAATACCATTTTGTTGCGGAGTGTATGCGGCTGTGAGCTGCCTTTTTATCCCACTTTCCTTGCAGTAATCATCAAATGCTTTAGAGTTGAACTCCCCTCCTCTATCAGTTCTTAAGCAAACCAGCGCTTGTCCTGTCTCTCTTTCTGCTGCAGCTTTGAACTCTTTGAAAAACTTAAGAGCTTCGGACTTCTCAGCCATAACATACGACCAACACTTGCGAGTAAAGTCATCTATAAAGTTGATGATGTACCTTTTCCCACTTTCAGATGCTGGAGAGATAGGTCCACATATGTCACTGTGAACCAATTGAAGCCTCTGAGAAGATCTCCAGTCGCTGCTCTTTGGTATGTTATGTCGGTTCTGCTTTCCTTTCATGCATACCTCACATACGACTTCAGCTTCTTCTATGTTGAGATTTGGTAGTCCTCGTACCATGTTCTTCTCTGCCAGTGACTTTAAACCTTTATGGTTGAGATGACCAAACCTCTTGTGCCACAAGTTTTCCTTTTTCTCTGTCACTTGAAGGTACATGTTCTCTGCTTCTCTGGCTTTTCTGATCTTAGCATGAATGATAAACATCTTGTTTCTCGTCATTGTTGAGTGCATCAACATTCTCTTCTGCTTCTTGTGCCATATCTCACAGACATCGTCTTCAATAAGTACACGCAGCCCCTTCTGTTGTAGCTGGCCAACACTAAACAAATTGTTTTTCAGACCTGGAACATAGTAGACTGAAGTGATCTCTTGCACAATCCCGTTTATTTCCAGTCTCAAGCTTCCTCTTCCTTCTACCATCATTCTGCGATCATCTCCAAGCTTCACACTTTGTCTGAATGTGTGATCAAAGTTGATGAACCATCCTCTTTCTCCACACATGTGATTACTACACCCGGAGTCAAGAAACCAGTCAAGTTCCTTATCTTCTTTGATTTCATCAATATGTGCCATCAGTAGCACATCTTCCTCCATTTCAGCATAATTAGCTTCCTTCTCCCATTCTGGACACTCAAACTTGTAATGTCCTCGTTTACGACATTTGTAACATTCAATCATCTCCTTGTTGAAGTTTCCTCTTCCTCTCCCTGTATATCCTCCTCGTCCTCTGCCTCGATAGTTTCCTCTACCTCTGCTACCGCTTGATCTCCATTGGCCTTCTACCTTTAAGACGTGTTCATCGCTCGTGTGCCTCTTCATGTTCTGCTCATGCACCATCAAGGAGCTTTGAAGCCCATCCACAGTGAGATCCTTGAGGTCATTAGACTCTTCAATGGCGCATACAACATAGGTAAACCTCTCTTCCAGTGTTCTTAGAATCTTCTCCACAACCTTCGGGTCTGGCATGTCTTCTCCTAGATTTCGCATATTGTTTGCGACTTCCATAACTCTTGAGAAGTAGTCTGATATACTCTCATCGTTCTTCATCTCTAAAATCTCAAAGTCTCTCCTCAATCTTTGCAGTTGAGCACTCTTAACTCTTTCATTCCCTTGATACTTCCTCTTCATCGATTCCCACAGATTTTTTGATGTCTCTTTCTTAAGGATTGTCTTTAGGATCGTCTTGTCGATAGATGTGAACAGATAGTTCTTCACCTTGTGGTCTATAACCGTCTTCTCCGCCAACTCAGTTCTCTGCGGTCCGGTCAAGATCACGTTCCTGTCTGCCCGTGGAATCCCCGTCTCAATGAGATCCCACCATTCCTTTGATCTGAGTAGGTTCTCCATCAACATTGCCCAATGTTCGTAATCTCCATCAAATTTCGGTATGATCAACGTATCCTTCTCACTCATCTTTCACTCTTCTTTGTTGCAATGGCTCTGATACCACTTGTTGAAAACAGAGTACCAAGGAAATTCTGAAACTGCAACTTCTTAATTAAACGTGAAAGACAATAGACCATTATAAGGGTCGTACAACGTGAAAGCTAAATAACAGGAAACAAACTTAGTGACTCCTATAAAGCAGGAAGATTAGTTCAATCTAAAACTTAAAACAAAATAGATTACGACAACGTTTAACACAACAGTTACTTCAAGTTCACTGGTCGTGTGATTGCTTTGGCTTTGATGCACAAAGTTCCAGTGGGGGTGCTACTCGATGGTGTCTTCTTCCTACAGTTGTCCGGAAAGAAAATTTGTTTGGAAGATATCAAGGACACGGATCGAGTCTTGTACAATAGTTGCAAACAGATTTTAGAGATGGATTCAGAGGGTTTCGACTCAAACGCAGGTCTTGGTCTAACATTTGTGTCGGAAACCGAGGTGCTGGGAGAAAGGGAAACAAAAGAGCTACTAAGAGGCGGAAAGTACATTGCTGTTAACAGCAAGAACAGGGAAGAATACGTCAATCTTCTTATCGAACATCGTTTCGCCACATCAATCTCCGAGCAAGTAAAGCAGTTTTACCAGGGCTTCTCAGATATCCTTCTAGATACTTCAGCGTCCACATTCTTTTTCAAGCGATTAAAGGTTGAGGACTTGGATAGCATGCTTGGAGGAGGAGAAAACCTGATAAGCATAGATGATTGGAAAGCGCATACAGAGTACAATGGATTCAAAGCATCTGACTGCCAAATAGTCTGGTTCTGGAAGGTAATAATGTGAAGACCTAAACATTTTAATAGCTTTGGAACTGAGTTTTTCTTTCTTGGATCTTTGTAGATTCTGGAAAAAATGACAGAGGAAGAACGGAGAAGTCTACTCTTCTTTTGGACATCGATAAGGTTTATACCAGTGGAAGGGTTTAGAGGGTTATCATCAAAGCTTTATATCTACAGATTACATGAAGCTAATGATCATCTTCCAACGTCTCACACTTGCTTCTACCGTCTCTGTTTACCAAAATACCCCAAGATTGCTCTCATGGAACAACGACTTCGACTCATCGCTCAAGATCATGTCAGCTTCAGTTTTGGTAAATGGTGAATACAAACAATGTAATATATATGGATCTGATCTTTCGGTTGGTAGATTGGTGCTTTTGAATGAAACCTTTCTTTATAACTATTAAACATACATTCAACTCTCCCTGAGACATCTCAATTATCTTACATTTCATGATAAGAGAAAAAACTAAAAAGAAAACAAAGCGTACAGTAATAACTCGGGTGGACAAAAAAACCTAACCGAACTGACACAACTGAATTCAAACTGACTTAAAAGTGAAATAACAATAAATATAATAAATATTGTGGTACTTTCTTATTATATATGTTTCTAATAAAAAATATAATTTGAGAAATTTTGAACACTGTATATAAATAAAAATATTTATACACCAGAACATGTAAAACAGTATATTACAAATTACTAATATTATCAAATGATGAAAAATTATTCTATAGATGTCTCAAAGTAGCAAATCATAGTATATTGACTAAAATTTACAGATACCAGTTGTCGGGACAAAATATAATGAATAAACATTACAAAGAATGTATGGGGACCCATCAACAATAACTTTTCAAACTATGATGCATTCAACATCTCCAAATGGTCATCCTTTATGGCAGTCTTGATCACCTTAATCTAAGGAAGGTTAAAATAGTTATTTACCCGTTTATGGCCATCTGCTTCAAATCCAATTCCGAATAATCGATTTGGTAGTTCAAAATGTTCCATTAAAAACCTGAGACACCAAAGGGAAAAATAAATGTGTTAGCATGGATATAGAAATGTACATGGAAAATATTAAAAAGAGTAGAAAACAATGTAGAATGGAAACTAGGTAAGACATCTATTCTATTTTCTCATGTAAGTAGTATTCTATGTACATTGCTGATAAACCAATATAGCATGTCTATTCTATTGGACACCAACACACATTATTCTATTTAGTTTTGTTAATTGGTATTCTATTTAACTCACAAGATCATACAAAACTCCCCAAACTTCGGTTTAATGTGGTTACAAATAGCGAATCAAACATAGAACATAAAATTACTTCAGATTCAGATTTCTCAAACTTATTCCATTTGTACTCATGTAAGACAAACAAATTGAAAGTACAATAAAATTAATAGTGGAGTTTAAACGCAAAGCTCCAAACTTTTTGGGATACGTCGTTTACACATACCGACTCCCACATTGTTCTGGCGTCCTCGCGACTGTTGCTTTTGAAATACGAGAAGCCTCCCTTTCCATCACTAACAGAGCTTTCTACAACAGTCTTGTTCTCCACAAAACTTCTTTTGAAACGCATTCGGTGGTGTCTTCATCGCTCAAATATGAGGAGGAATCTATTCACTTTCCCAAATTTTACCAATGAAAAACTTACTTTGTGAGAGTGTGTGAGTAACAAAGGGCCACATTTTATTTTTCACAATCACTAATTATTAATTAATTTTTTTCTTTGCAGGTTGCATCGGTTTCATAGAAGGGTAAAATGGTATTATTACATAAAATATACGGTATATGCGTGAAAGTTAGGTCTTTTCGTCACTCACTAAATTATAATTTTTTGGGGGCAATACGCTACAATTTTCCTTTAACAAAAAAAAAAAAACGAGAAATGTTCTCATGCGTATACCAAGAAGCTTCTTATGCTGTCTTGATTCAACAGTCTTCTCCTCTTCTGCCGCTGGCTTAATATATTTCTTTTCCACAGCTACCAAACTGCAACCTCTTTAACAGGAGCTGTCTCAGTTTTTTCAGTCTCTTTCTTTTTTGAATGAATGTTTCAGTCTCTTTCTCTACCTTTGGTACTTCTTCTTCTTTGATTTCAACTTCAACCTCAGTAGCTGTGTCATTTGTCGTATGACCGGTTTCCTTAGGCATCTCGATGCTCGCTTGTAGTCTTCTTGTCTGTGTTTGGTACTGATTTCTCAACCTGTGGTAAGAAAAATAAATCGAGCGTAGCCATACTTCATGATCAGCAGGGTTGGCCCTCAGCTAAAGTTCATGCTTTAGAGATTACTTGCTCAGCGCATCAAAAATTTAATGGAATGGTTTACGGCTTAACATGTTTTTCGTGCTGAGACGTCCAAATATATAGGATATTTGAAGGGTCCTGAACCTATTTTCCTTACCATCGGTATGTCCATGGGTTGCATTCCCCGACCAAGTGTTTCTTTCTAGATTTTCGCTTAACTTAGGATTTTTGTTCATTTTTCTTCTACTGGGTTCAATTCAGTTCATAGTGTTTACTAGTTCTAATCCAGCATCCTAGCGGATTACTAAGAAATGCAGCATATTAAACATGTACCTTGCTACCTCAGAGTTGTTTCGATTTTGGTTTGTCTGCTCGACCATTCATATGATCCGTCGATTGCTATCACCATGCTTCCTTGTTCCACTAGCTCGATCGTATTTAACTGAATCCAATTTGGACACAAGTCTTTGAGGCTTACATAAGCTTAACAAGGCATAACTACCCAACAATAAGAGTCAGATAAGTTTTTTCAGTTAGTCAACCTCTAAAACATCATTTGACATCAGCACCCTATAAAGACTAACTATAGAGAGAAGAACCCAACATAAATAAATTTGCACTAAACAAAAAATATTTTGCCAATATTAAATTAACAAAAGGAAACTAAGAAGACAAATATCATTTGCAGCTTTGGACAAAACTCTCTCCTTGAGCTCTAACTGTCCGAGCCAGCGGAAAACTATTGGTTCAAGACAAGCATTTCGACTCACCTCTCTAAACATAGAAAAAAGATTAATGGATTCACTCAAAATTCCAAAACGTGTTCAGTTTTCCTCAGTTTGTGAACTTACAGACCGATACTAAAGCTCAAGAAATGGTGGTCGAGATTTCACTCACACATATTAGACTTGTTAGTATTATATGCTCCTTAGTCTCTTCATTGATCTCTACATTCTCCTTTGCCATTTGTTCTTTAACTATGAGTGCCATTTCACCAGCTTTCGCGTAGGTACATAACAAGGAATTGTAGAGATGAGTGTTCACATGACGAACCTTTTGGAAGATAGTCATAAGCTTATCTGCTCCTTTAACATTTTCTTGTTCCCGAGTTTCTTGCACACTGCTTTAAGAAATCTTACATTCACAGTCCATTTTTCACATCATCAATGGCTTTCCCGAAACAAATTGACACTTTCTCCATGTCTTTACGTTTCAAATAAGCCCATGTGATAATCTCCCATGTAGAATGGCTATCGTTTATCCCTTTCTCCACCATTCATGCGTGAAATTGATAAGTATCAATGGTCTTATTTTCGTAAGAGGACTAAAGGGGGGGGGGTTGTTGATAATACTCTGCATTAGGCAGAGGGTGCCAAAGATTAAGAAGGAGTGAAAAGGAAGCAAACGCTCAGAAGTAAATAAAGGGTTTGTAGTTGGATTATAATTGAGAAGTGAGCTTGGAGTTTAAATAAAGGAATTTGACCGTTGTTGACATTTTATGCTTGAATTTTGTATAGCCTTATACGTGATGATTCTGAGCTCAAGATCGTGATGAGATCTTGGGATTCAAGTATTATTTGTAATCCGAGAGTTGAATCGAATTGCACTTTGATTTGGTGAAACAATCGTTTACACTCTAAGTTCTTACATTTTAAGTTATCAAAAATCTATCATTGATGCGGTGAAAAGTTCAATCCTACGCGAAGAAGATGTCGACGAGTGGATCTGTGTTGCAATCTCGGTTATCATTGGAGTTTGACGATGTGGAGAGAAAGATGAAAGGCAAATTGAAGTTTCTGATTGGAGCGTATACACAATTAAACAATGTAAACGCAACGACGAATGAAAATGTGACAACATTACAACAAGAGGTTTCGACGTTCACATCTTCGATCAACGCATTAACGAAGGCGTTTGGGAAGATGCCGATGCATCATTCGTCACAAAAATCAGAATCATCTCCATCAATTTATCAGGTACAACATTCTGATTTTGAACGTAACTGGGAATTTCCATTAGGCTATCGATCTGAAGAATTAAACTTAGCGAATCGTGATAGTATGGTACAAAAAGTTGAGATGCCTTTCTTTGATGGATCGAGAACTTATGAATGGACTGTGGATGTCGAGTATTTTTCACATTGGGACGATATATAGAAGAATTCAAATTGGATATAGTTCCGCTTTGTTACAAGGTCGAGAAGTCGTTTGCTTGGGTGATGAGAAGAGATGGTTTTCGAAGTTGGGATGATTTTAAACATAAGATTATTGTGCGATTCTCTGAATCTATTGATGATGAACCAGAAACCAAGTTGTTCACAATTTGTCAGACTAGTTCTGTAGTGGCATATGTTTCTGAATTTGAAGATCTAATCGGCTCAAGTTCCTAGTTTGGAAAATCATCATTTGGAAAGGTTATTCTATAATGGATTATCTCCAGAGATGAAGGAAGTTATTAGGATGAAGGATCTACAAGGGTTTTCTAAATACATTGCAGATGTTCTTCGTATGGAAACTAGTGCATTTTGCAAAGTTGTGGGAGAAGCTACGAGTTTTGGTGGTCAGTCGTCGAAGGTGTTTACTAAATCAGCTTATAAACCAGTGGTCCCTCATCAGAGTGCTCAAGTGGTTCAGGATAAACAAAAAGCAATGGTGTTGGATGCTAAACAAAATAGAGATGTTCCTACGAGTAGCAAGATGTCTCAAAGACCTCATCAGAGGTATATTGATGCTGAGTTAGATAGTATGCGACGTGAAGGGATTTGTTTTAAATGTCGGTCTAAACGGTCAAGGGTGCATGCTGCGGATTTTCCTAATAGAGAATTACGGGTGATGACATTCATTAATTGTTTATAACTGGAAGTTATGGAAGAGACTGCATAAGATACTTTTATGTCTTTGTTTTATAGAATCGAGAGTTAAAAACATTGTTGGGGGATTAGTTCTACGAAGACTACGAAGCTACAATGCAGAATTGGGAATCGAGATATGATAGTTTGCTCGATAGTGGAGCATCCCATAACTTCATATCTCCAGAAGTTGTGAAGAGGCTACGAATGAAAGTTTATGCTGACAGTAGCCTAGATGTATCACTCGGTAATGAAGTTATTGTGAAAGGATTAGGCGTTTGTCGATCTGTTTCATTCAATTTAACTCCACTACTTTTACATCAGACTTCATCTCTCTTGAACTGGGATCAGTTGATGTTATATTGGGAATTCAGTGGCTTGAAACTTTGGATAAATGTGAGACTGATTAGAAACAACAAGAGCTCTCTTTTGACTACGAAGGAAAGCGAGTTACATTGTGGGGGAGATCATAGTTTACATTGTAATCCTTCCATATTCAGTCACCACCTCCATTCTTCTCTTTTAGTGACAAAGGAAATGAAGTGCTTTGTGCTAGTAGTAAAGTCTCACCAACCTTACCAGATATACATGTTGAAGTGTCTCAAGTGCTTCTAGAGTTTTCCATGGTCTTTGATCTACCTAAGCAACTTCCTTCGTTTCGTGGTACTAAGCACTTAATCGAGTTATTTCCTGGGGTTTCTACTGTCTATGTTTGTCTGTATAGATATCCTCACACAACGAAATTGGTCAGGAAAATATGGTCAATGAGATGTTAGAAGCTGGGATGATTCGACTAAGTAACGGTCCTTTTTCTAGTCCGGTTTTGCTGGTCAAACAAAAGGACAATAGCTTTCGTTTTTTTGTGTGGATTATAAAGCACTTAACCGAGTTACAACCCCTAACAAGTTTCCTATTCCGGTTATTGATCAAATCATGGATGAATTAGAATTGAGTTTTCTAAGCTAGAATTGAGGTCAAGGTATCATCAAATTAGAATGGTGGAGAAGGATATTCAAAAGATAGCATTCAGAACTATTGAAGGACACTATGAATTCCTTGTTGTGCCTTTTGTTTTAACTAATGCACCTGCAATCTTTCAAGCTTTGATGCATAGGTTGTTCAAGCCATTACTCAGAAAGTTTTTATTAGTAGTTTTTGATTATATATTGGTGTTTAGTCAATTGGTGAGGTTACATGTTCAACATTTGAAGGCAGTTTTACAAGTGTTCAAGACAATTATTTGTTGGCAAACAAGAAGAAGTGTGTGTTTGGGTTGACTCAAGTGGAGTACTTGGGACATATTATTGCTGCGAATGATCTTGCTACGGAGTCTACCAATACAAAGGCACAAGCTTGGCCTCCTCCTACGACGATTAAACAACTTTAGGGTTTTCTCGGTTTAAAAGAGTATTATAAGACGTTTTTTGACATTATGGTATCTTGGCTAAGCCTTTGAAAACATTGTTACAGAAGGATAAGTTTGAGAGGTCAAAAGAAGCTGAAATGGCATTTGAGAAGTTGAATTTAGCTATGACTTCAGCTCAAGTCTTAGCACTACCTGATTTTTTGAAGAAGTTTATTATTGAATCAGATGCTTCAGGTTTTGGGTTGGGAGCAGTCTTTATGCAGGATAAGAATCCAATTGAGTTCTTTAGCCCTGCTTTGACCGCTAGAGAACAACTCAAACCGGCGTACGAGAGGGAGCTTATGGTTGTCGTGCTGGCGGTTCAAAAGTGGAAACACTACCTGTTGGGACGTCAGTTTGTGGTTAACATAAACCACGTTTGATGTTTCTGGTGGAACAAAAGGAAGTTAACATGACATATCATAAATGGCTTACTAAGTTGTTGGTCTATGATTTCGAAATATTTTATAAGCCAGGATGCGATAACAAAGCAACATATGGTCTTTCCAGAATTATGGAGAAATCTGAGGGGTCTGTGAGTACTTTGTTTTGATATCTAAAGGTTCCCAATGTGTTACAGTTGCAAAATATTTACAGGAAATTGGACAAGGATGAGGATATCTTGCTTTGAAGTAACAAGTTGTAGAAGGGATTATAAAGAATCCGGATTATCAGTTGATTGATGGGAGGTTGTGGTATAAGAAGAGATTAGCTTTATCAAAGAATTCTCAGTTTATTCCATTGATTCTGAGTGAGTATCATTATAGTAAGTTAGGTGGACATTTCAGAGTGCTTAAAACGTTAAAGCGGATTCAACAAAGTTTGTATTCGGAAGGAACTTCCAAGATTGTACAACGCCATGTCTCTGAATGTACCGTGTGTCAAACACATAAATATCCGACTCTTTCTCCAGTTGGGTTGCTGTAACCCTTACCAATTCCTACGAAGATATGGGATGACATTACACTGGATTTTGTTGAAGGTTAGCCCTCTTCTCAAGAGTTCAATGTGATCTTGGTGGTGGTGAATGGGTTGAGTAGAATGGTCATTTTATTGGATTGAAGCATCCATTTTCGACTATAGATTTAGCTTCAAAGTTTGTGGCTGAAGTGGTACGGTTATACGGTTTTCCTCAGAGCATTGACTCTGACAAATATAGGATTATCTTGAGTGCTTTCTGGACTGATACATTTCAATTGGCTGAGACGAAGTGATGTGCTCAAATTACCCCAAGAGAAACTCTCTCAAATAAGAGATCGATTTCAGTACTTAAGGATCGTATCCACAGAGACTCGATATCTCATACAATAGACTTAAGTTTCAGACTACGCTAGGTCAAATAATATATAGAGTAATAGTAATAAAGCAAGTAAATCAAGGAGTTTGTTGTTTGATGGAAGGATGGGTGCTAGACTTAGGGTTTCAGGCAAGTGGACTATAGATTATAAAATCTAAGGGTATCAATCCTAGAACTCGATATCTAATGTAAAAGATGACCAGCTCTCGCTTCATGTCTAATCTATTGACCAAGTCCTTGTTCCAACTCTCGTATGTGAACTCGGAATGACTGTCGATCGATGCTATTGTACTAGCGTCGATCGATGGTTGTTTAAGTCAAGCATTACGACCTAATTCACTAAGTTAATGAAACCATCTCTCGCATATCTAACAACCTAGCTCAGCATAATTCAGTTTAGGTAATAGACCATGCTCTCGTGTGCGCCTAACTATCCTATGATCAGGTTTCTAGTTAATTACCCTAGGAGCAAGAAATAAGAACAACCCTGTGAAGGATACAATAAACACCCTAGAAATTCTATTTTTGGCTAATCCATCAAAACCCCCGAAAACCTAAACCTAGCAGGTGGATCTACTCAGACATGATATTTATCACATAAATCATAGATGAATAGATATAATTGCAATAGAATAAATATAAAAACCAAAGGAGTTCCAAGAGGATTCTAAAGGATTTCCTCTCTTCTCTCCTAACTAAAAACAATGAATAGAATAAAGCTTCTAAAGCGTTGTAAGCATCAAAATAGCTTATAAAACACACCAATAGGGTTTTTAGGCCGTCCATGGGTATTCTAGTAATTTACGGTAGCTTCTGGGCTTAAGTCGATCTTGAAATATAATCGGCCTGCTCTATGGCATCACCGTCGATCGACAAAAAGGCTGCGCCGTCGATCGACACTCATTCATCTTCTCGACAACTTCCTCTCGCAAAACAGAAAAACCAGTCTTCAGTAAAACAGTCATAACTTCAGCTACATGATGCTGATTGACCTCAAACCGGTGGCATTGGAAAGATAACTCAAATCCTATCTTGTGGAAAAATGTGGGATAAATCTAATGGTGAAAATATCTATATCCATATCTAGACATCTGACGTGTCTACGCAGTTTTGTATCTCAAAAAGCTCCAGAATCACCAAAGTTCTCCAGAACGTACCTGAACCTGAAAACACTCTAAAAATACTCCAAACGCATATGATAGATTCTAAAAAGACATATACATGGCATAGAAGTTGTGAAATCCATGGTATATCAACTCCCCCAGACTTATCCTTTTACTTTTCCTCAAGCAAATAATATCACAATCTGAAAAATGTTTGAAAACACAGGGACTCACAATATCTCTAATTTAGCCTTATTGTTGGGGTAAAAAACGGTACTCTCAAAATCAGCATCTAAAAGTCGTGTTTCCATATGAATGCAGTCTTGAAACCGTCTTAACGTAAGTTTCCGGGCCAAAACTCTAAAGAAAGGAACACAGACCGAACAACTCGCAGAACATGCGAGTTGGATGGCACAAGCAATCCGACTCGCTCGTTCGGCAAGTCGGATCAATCAATCCATTTTCACCTCGTCCTCGTTAACTCTCTCTTTCGATACTTGATTAAACTTATCTTTGTTCCATCTCGATCAGGATTGACATTGGAACTTTACCGAAAGAACTCATTTTCTCGAGAAAGGATCGGGTCGATCGTATAAGACGGTAACTGTTAACTAAACACCTAGAGTCACACGACCTATACGAAGGATCGTAAATCTCGGATGATGTCGTATTAGCAATGCTCTTTTGATACAATCGTGAAAACACCTCAGTCAAAAAACGGCCCAATGAGGTCTAAAGCTCGGCTTAAGGCCCACTCACGATTTTATCCAAAATCGAGCCCAAACTTTGTGACGGTTTATCTTTTATTTTGCAAGAAGGGATAAATTTTAAATTCAGAAGATAAATATAAAGATCAGAGGATAAATGTTAAGTTTCGAAGATAATCATGAAGATCAAGTAAAAAAAGGAATATTTTCGCGAAGCGATATATTCGACCAAGGGCAGAAGGGGAAAGAGCAAACTGCCTCTGGAGGAGTATATAAGGACTTCAAGGGTGCTGATGCAAGACACACAAAAATCTCCACTCAGAGCAAACATAGCATAGCACTTAGAGCATTTAGGAAACTTTCCGTTTTTGTTATTCGAGCTGCGACTCAACTAGGGTTTTTCAGTCTTAGGCTGTTAGAGCTAGGGATCTTGCCATCAGCTCTCATAGTTGAGGCTCATATCTTGTTGTAAACGCTCATACGCAAATTCGGAATAAGACATCTATTTTCTCTATTTTCGATTCTTACTTTGTTTTTTTATATTTACTTCGTATTCTGACTGATTGGCGTGTGGTTGAGCATATATCCAGGACCTCTTGGAAACTAGGGTTTACCCTGCGTTCCTAATTCAACAGAAATTGACAGTGTGAATTTCGGTTCCCACAATTTGGCGCTAGAAGGAGGGGGCCTCAGATTATCTAACTCGAAAAGCCACCAAACGTTTGAGACATAGTATGCCTAAGGAAACAGACAACTGTGTTATCTCTTTCAAGGAAAGAGCAACGACCGACCCATCAAACCTCTCGACGATCTCCTTGTCATTGAGCTGACAATCCAGAATATCGATGTCGCAAGGATATTAGTCGACACCGGAAGTTCGGCCAACATCGTCTTCAAAGACACACATGAACGAATGGAAGTCGACTTATCCGAAATCACGGAAGATCCAAACCCGATAGTAGGGCTCTCGGGGGAAGCTAGCATGACTCTCGGCACGATCGATCTCTCGGTGAAAGCCAGTAACGTGTTGAAAGTCGTGGAGTTCCTGGTCATCGATCGAACCACATCCTACAACGCAATCATAGGTACTCCACAGTTGAACTCAATGCAAGCAATTCCGTCGACGTACCATATGTGCCTCAAGTTCCTGACCCCTCGCGGAATCGGGACCATCCGGGGAGATTGTAAGATCTCACGAGTTTGCTTCGTTGCAGAATTGAAATGGAAGAATCCGTTAGTTGAATTTCCTCATAAAAAGAAAAAGAAATTGTCTGCCGTTGACAGCGCGCCAGAACAGGACAATACTGAAATCTTTTGGTAGTCGCGAGCAGCCGAAGCTTTGGATGGGAAACGAGAACCAACCTGTGAGCCCGTTGTCTCGGTATGTCTAGACGAAGCGTTCCAAAATCGTTGTGTAGAGATCGATGCGAACCTGAGCACATCTCTGAAAATCGAGCTTGTAGCTTGTCTGAAGGAGAACTCGCACGCATTCGCATGAACCGCGGAAGATATGCCAGGGATTGACATCAACGTCACATGTCATGAGCTCAACATTGAGCCGACATTCAAGCCTGTCAAACAAAAGAGACGAAAATTGGGAACAGAACGCGCCGAAGCGGTCAACGTCGAGGTCGAAAAACTCCTCAAAGTTGGGTCCATAACAGAGGTCAGGTATCCCGATTGGCTCGCTAACCAAGTAGTTGTCAAAAAGAAGAACGGGAAATGGAGAGTCTGCGTCGATTTCACCGATCTCAATAAAGTGTTCCCAAAGTATAGCTTCCTGCTGCCACATATCGACCGCTTAGTCGAAGCGAAAGCTGGGAACAAACTCCTGTCCTTTATGGATGCCTTCTCTGGGTATAATCAGATTGGAATGAATCCCGACGATCAAGAGAAGACCGCATTCATAACTGACCGCGACACTTACTGTTACAAGGTAATGCCATTCGGTCTCAAGAATGCTGGTGCAACATATCAACGGCTCGTCAACCATATGTTCTCAGAACAACTTGGAAAAACAATGGAGGTTTACATTGACGATATGCTCGTAAAATCCCTCAAAGAACAAGATCATATCGCCCACCTATGAGTATGCTTTGAAAGGCTAAAGCTCCACAATATGAAACTGAATCCCGCGAAGTGCAGGTTTGCAGTGGCATCAGGAGAATTCCTGGGTTACCTTGTGACCTACTGTGGGATCGAAGCTAACCCGAAACAAATCACCGGAGAGATCGAAATAACTTCTCCAATTACAAAACGAGAGGTACAGAGATTGACCGGTAGGATGGCAGCACTAAACAGATTTATCTCACGATCGACGGACAAATGTTTGCCTTTCTACGACACTCTGGAGGGGAACAAGAGATTAGAATCCTCTGAGGAATGCGAAAAGTCCTTCCAACAGCTGAAGCATTACTTGGCCACTCCCCCGGTACTCGCAAAACCTGTAGAAGGAGAACCGCTCTTCATATACATCGCAGTATCAACCACAGAAGTAAGCGGCGTCCTTATCCGAGAAGAACGCGGCGAGCAAAAGCCCATTTTCTACGTAAGCAAAACTTTGCTTGACGCAGAGACGCGCTATCCGATGATGGAAAAACTGGCACTTGCAGTAGTAATGTCAGAACGAAAGCTAAGGCCATACTTCCAGTCCCATACGATCGCAGTGCTCACATCATTCCCACTGCGGGCTATCTTGCATAGTCCCAGTCAATCTGGGAGATTGGCAAAATGGGCGATCGAACTAAGCGAGTACGACATCGAGTATCGAGCGAAAACCTGCGCAAAATCACAAGTACTCGCTGATTTCTTAGTGGAACTCCCTGCGGGATGCACAGCCAGTCGAGAACCCGACTCGACCTGGACCCTCCACGTCGACGGATCCTCATCCAAGCAAGGTTCTGGGATAGGAATCCGACTCATGTCACCAACGGGGGAAGTACTGGAACAATCATTCCGACTAATCTTCCACGCCTCAAACAACGAAGCTGAGTATGAAGCCCTGATCGCATGATTACGATTGGCACACAGGCTTAAAAATACGCAACATTCACGCCTACTGTGACTCCCAACTTGTGGCAAGCCAATACAGCGGGGAATACGAAGCAAGAGACGAAAGAATGGACGCCTACTTAAAACTCGTTCGAGAATTAGCTCAAAGCTTCGACCAGTTTGCGCTCACCCGGGTTCCGAGAGCCGAAAACGCTCAGGCCTACGCCCTAGTCGCCCTAGCATCCAGTTCAGACCCAGGGTTAAGCAGGGTGATTCTCGTAGAGTTCATAGAACATCCTAGCATCGGACCACCCGTTGTCATAAACCTAATCGACTCTCCCGACGGAGATACCGGCGAAGTCGATGACCAAGCCAAGCAAGAGTCCGGGCGGATAGAATACAGATTCAACGAACCTTGGACGAAGGCAATCGTTGCGTATATTGCCGACGGAAAACTCCCGGAAGAAAAATGGGCTGCCCTAAAGATTAAAACCCAAGCCGCACGATACGTCTTCGTTGACGGAGAACTATACAAGTGGAGATTTCTAAGGCCACTCATGACCTGCGTAGAAGGAGAAAAGCCACGAAAGATAATGAAAGAGGTCTATTCTGGTTTCTGTGGAAATCCCATCTGGCGGAAGGTCTCTGGCAGTAAAAATAAAACGCCACATACACTACTGGCCAACAATGATCAAACATTGCGAGGACTTTGCACAGAAATGTGAAAAGTGCCAAATACACGCCCCAACTATCGATCAACCAGAAAAGATGCTCTCATCGATCTCAGCACCATACCCATTCATGCGATGGTCGATGGATATAGTTGGACCCATGCATAGGTCGAAACAAAAAAGATTATTGCTGGTATTGATGGATTTCTTCTAAAAGTGGGTGGAAGCAGACTCCTACGCAAGCATTAAGGAAACTAAAGTCGAAAGCTTCGTATGGAAAAACATTCTTTGCAGGCATGGAGTCCCTTACAAAATTGTAACAGACAATGGGTCTCAATTCATTTCGACCAGATTCGAGGCCTTCTGCCAAAAATGGAAGATACGACTAACAAAATCAACCCCTAGATACTCGAAATGCAATGACCAGGCCAAAACTACTAATAAAACCAACCTTGATGGACTCAAAAAACGTTTGGACGCCAAGAAGGGTAGATGGGCCGACGAACTTGAAGGAGTCCTATGGTCGCATCGCACAACTCCAAGACGTGCAACGGGAGAAACCCCGTTCGCCCTCGTATACGGAGCAAAGTGCATGATCCCAGCGGAGGTCGAGTTTCCCGGAGTACGCAGAAGGTTACTCCCAGAACGAGAAGAGTCAAACAATCTGATGCTGCTCGACGAACTCGACCTGATCAACGAACGCTGGGATCAGGCCCTTATATGAACCCAAAATAATCAACATGCGGCCGAAAGTACTATAACGCTAACGTACAAAACCGCAGATTCAAAAAAGGTGACCTGGTCCTTCGAAAAGTTTTCCAGAACACCGCCGAACGGAACGCTGGAAAACTCGGAGCAAACTGGGAAGGACCCTACAAAGTAATAAAAGTCGTCCGACCAGGCTCGTAGGAAATCGCGAATATGCAGGATATCAAAATTCCGAGAACTTGGAATGCGATGCACCTCAAGAAATACCACCACTAAAACAATGCTTAGAACAGAACTACGAGATGGCTTGATCCTGAAAAGGGTACATAGGCAGTTAGTCGCAAGACGAACCCAACTGTCCCCCCTCATCAAAGGGGGGGGGGTGTTGAAGAGAAACATGAAGAAAAGAAGCCCAATCGATCGACGGGTTTCTGCCACAAAACCCCATCGATCGATGGCAGTTTTAGGGCAAAACTGCATCGATCGATGCAGTTTTAGGGCAAAACTGCATCGATCGATTGGCGTCCTGCGACCACCAACTACACCAACCTCACCTACTTCACCTACTACACCTACTTCACCAACTGCACCAACTCACCTTTCATCATCATGTCTGGAGCTTTTGAAGGACTTTACCTGTGTATAAATAGAGGGGTTGTAACACATACCATATATACACAAAAATGAAAAACATGTTCTTCCCCATTCTCATTCTCTCTCAAATCACAAACTCCCTCTATGTTTGATCATCTGTCTAACTAGTATAATCTTCTTTGTATTACTTCCGAAATTAAGCCATTCTCACATGGTATCAGAGCCTACCACTCTTGAGACCTGATTATCTCTCTCATTCTCTAACATACTTCCGCAAACCCCTTCATCTAAGCATCCGCAAGAATGGAAAACTCATCCAAAATCTCTATTCCGGTTACTCTCAAAGGAGTAAACTATCTCTTATGGTCTAGACTGGTGAAAACAGCCTTAGGAGGAAGAGGTCTCTCGTCATACGTGACAGAAGACAAACCATCTACAGAAACCGTCCAAGGAGGCGATGGTAAGGAAGTGGTGGTGGCTAGCAAGGACAAATGGGATCAGGAGGATCTCTTGGTGTTGTCCATCATTCAAAGCAGCCTTGAAACATCAATCTTGGAAGGTTACTCATACTGTGAAACTTCCAAAGAGTTGTGGAACACTCTTCAAAAGGTGTATGGCAATATTTCAAACCTAAGTAGAGTATTTGAAGTCAAGAGGGCTATAAACTCACTCCACCAAGAAGACACGGATTTTAACCAACATTTCGGCAAGTTCCGAGCCTTGTGGGCTGAAATGGAGATGCTGAGGCCAAGCACCGTGGATCCAACTATCCTGAAAGAAAGGAGGGAGCAAGACAAGGTGTTCGCCCTACTCCTCACACTGAACCCCGGCTACAATGACCTCATTAAGCACTTACTAAGAGCCGAGAAGCTACCAACCTTGGAAGAGGTGTGCTCTCATATTCAAAAGGAGCAAGGATCCGTAGAACTCTTTGAAAAAAGAGGAGACCTTGTGTTGGAAAACACTGCTGAAGGAAATGCAAACAAGAGTTACTACAAACCGGATGACAAGAAAAGTTGGGTATGTGATCACTGTAAGAAGAAAGGGCACGGGAAGGACAAATGTTGGATTCTTCACCCTCATCTCAAACCACAGAAGTTCAAAACCCCTTACTATAATGCCAGAGCCAACTTCTCTGATAACAATCATGCCGAGAAAGGAAAAGCACTTGCATCCAGCAGCACCGGGAGTGTAATAACCAACCAGGATGAGTCCATCAGGCGTTCTGACATTGAGAACCTCATCAAAGCCCTCAAAGATAACTCTGGTAACATTCTTGGTACCTCTTTACATGCTTATCATACGGGTCACTCCTTGAACGCTAGCACAAAGTCAAAAATAACTAAACCCCTAGTAATTGATTCTGGAGCTAGCCACCACATGATTAGTGACCAAGGATTGATTAAAAATATTGTTCCATCACTAGGAAATGTCCTTATAGCTAATGGCGAGATGGTGCCAATTAAAGGGATTGGTGAACTTAGGATATTTGGAAAAGATTTCAAAGCTTTCTATATGCCAAATTTCACATCAAATTTGTTATCTGTAAAAAGAGTGGCTACTGACTTAAATTGCAATGTTACCTTCACGCCTAATGATGTTTATTTTCAGGATATTGAAACTAGTAGGTTACTTGGCAAAGGTGTAACCAAAGGAGACTTGTACTTACTTGAAGACACTATGCCAACAACCGATTTATCTATTGCTTTAAGTTCTTGTTTTAACCTCCCTAAAGATATCATGTGGCATGCTAGGTTAGGACATCCTCATTCTCGTGCCTTAAACATCATGCTACCTAGTATTTCCTTTCAAAAAGTGTGTGAAGCTTGTATTCTAGGAAAACATTGCAGAACCGTGTTTCCTAAGTCTAGTACTATCTATGAATGTGCATTTGATTTAATCCACTCTGATGTATGGACTGCACCTTGCACATCTAGAGATCTCCATAAGTATTTTGTGACATTTATAGATGAGAAAACTAAATACACATGGATCACTCTACTTAAATCAAAGGATAGGGTATTAGATGCATTCATAAACTTCCAAAATCATGTTTCTAACCATTACAATGCAAAGATAAAGATTTTGAGATCAGATAATGGTGGGGAATATACAAGCAATGCATTTAAGCATTACCTATCCAAGCACGGAATAATTCATCAAACAAGCTGCCCATATACTCCTCAACAAAATGGTGTGGCCGAAAGGAAGAACCGGCACCTTATGGAAGTAGCCAGAAGCATGATGTTCCACATGAACGTACCAAAAATGTTTTGGGGAGATGCCGTGATGACTGCCTGCTATCTGATCAACAAAATACCAACCAAGGTATTGCAGGATCAGTCGCCACATGAGGTATTAAACAAGAGAAATCCATCTATAGATCACCTTCGGGTATTTGGTTGCGTGTGCTTTGTGTTGATACCAGGAGAGCAAAGGAACAAGCTGGAACCAAAGAGCACCAGAGCCATGTTTATTGGCTATTCACCTCAACAAAAAGGATACAAATGCTATGTACCGGAGACCAGGAGGGTCTTAGTATCCAGAGATGTGAAGTTTGTTGAGTCAAAAGGTTACTATGAAGAAAAAAGCTGGGATGAAGTGAAAGACTTGTCGCAACCTGCCTCAGACAGAGCTGAGAATTTAAGAAGAATCATGGAAAACATTGGCATTACAATACCGAGAAGAGAAGCTGCAGTTCAGCCTCCATCAACCCGCCCAGACCCAACCGGAGAAATGGACCAGGAGGGAACTTTTAATGAAGGTACAGAGGACGCTCCTCTTGATCCTGAGGGGGGGAATCAAACTGAGTCGCAGCCGGACAACACAGCTACTCATGATCAAGAAGAGCAACCAGAAGAATCAAGAGACAATGAAGATCAACCAGCGGATGATGGAGCTGCAACAACTGAGGAAACTATCCAACCACTAAGAAGAAGCACTAGGATCCGACATACAAGAGTGTACTTCAACTCACAAGCCGTGGCACACCATTCACAAAATCCATGTTCCTTAGTAGAGTTTCCTGCCAGCCACCAAGCCTTCATGACTAGTGTGGATCAAGAATTTATTCCAAGAAACTATGAAGAAGCTATGAAGATAGATGAGTGGAGGAAATCAGTGGAAGATGAAATTGGCGCCATGATCAAAAATGAAACCTGGTTTGAGTGTGAGCTTCCCAATGACAAGAAAGCCCTCCTTTAGAATATCCAAAGTATATTTTCTTTGGGACATGAACAACCCCTCCTTTGATCTGCACATCTCAATCCCGAGGAAGTACTTTAGTTCACCTAGATCCTTGATGTCAAATGCGGTCTTGAGGAATGTCTTGGTGGCACTGATCCCCTCCTTGTCACTACCAGTAATGATGATGTCGTCCACATAGACTAGGATCACAATAATCCCGGACTTGCTGGTGAGAGTGAAGAGTGTGTGATCCGCTTGAGACTTCACAAATCCTCTTCCATTCAATGTAGTGCTTAGTTTGTGGTACCAAGCTCTTGGTGATTGCTTCAAGCCATAGATCGTCTTTCTGAGTCTGAGGACATTTCCTGGCTTTACCATCTCTTCCATTCCCGGAGGTGGTCTCATGTACACTTCATCTTCTAGTTCACCTTGTAGAAAAGCATTCTTTACATCCATTTGCCAAAGATCCCACTCTAGGTTCACTGCCAATGAGATGAGTATCCGGATTGTATGAAGCTTCGCCACTGGTGCAAACGTGTCTAGATAATCTTCTCCATATACTTGTGTGTATCCTCTTGATCAAGAAGAGCAACCAGAAGAATCAAGAGACAATGAAGATCAACCAGCGGATGATGGAGCTGCAACAACTGAGGAAACTATCCAACCACTAAGAAGAAGCACTAGGATCCGACATACAAGAGTGTACTTCAACTCACAAGCCGTGGCACACCATTCACAAAATCCATGTTCCTTAGTAGAGTTTCCTGCCAGCCACCAAGCCTTCATGACTAGTGTGGATCAAGAATTTATTCCAAGAAACTATGAAGAAGCTATGAAGATAGATGAGTGGAGGAAAACAGTGGAAGATGAAATTGGCGCCATGATCAAAAATGAAACCTGGTTTGAGTGTGAGCTTCCCAATGACAAGAAAGCCGTGACAAGCATGCTGCTGTTCACCATCAAATACTTAGCAAATGGGAAGCCAGAGAGGAAGAAGACACGGCTTGTGGCAAGAGGCTATACACAAGTATATGGAGAAGACTACCTTGAGACATTTGCACCAGTAGCAAAACTTCATACCATCAGGATTCTCTTGTCCATTGCCGTAAACCTAGAATGGGATCTTTGGCAAATGGATGTCAAGAATGCGTTTCTACAAGGAGAGCTTGAAGATGAAGTGTATATGAGACCACCACCTGGTATGGAAGGCATGGTAAAACCTGGAAATGTTCTAAGACTAAGGAAAGCTATCTACGGGTTGAAGCAATCTCCAAGAGCTTGGTACCATAAGCTAAGCACAACCTTGAATGGAAAAGGATTTACAAAGTCTGAAGCTGATCATACTCTTTTCACCCTCACCAGCAATCAAGGAATCATTGCCATACTGATCTATGTAGACGACCTCATCATCACCGGCAATGATAAGAAAGGGATTGCATCAACCAAAGAGTTCCTCAAGGCAAGCTTTGACATCAAAGATTTAGGAGAGCTAAAGTACTTCTTGGGCATTGAGATGTGTAGATCCAATGAGGGTCTGTTCATGTCCCAAAGAAAGTACACGCTTGACATACTTAAAGAAGCTGGTAATCTAGGAGGAAGAACAGCCAAAACACCATTAGAAGAAGGCTACAAAGTAATGCGTGAGGGGGAGATAGAAGATAAGCCATATGAAGACCCAAAACACTATAGAAGAATGGTGGGGAAGCTAATCTATCTAACCATCACAAGGCCGGATGTGTGTTTTGCTGTGAACCAAGTCAGTCAGCATATGCAAGCACCAAAAATGTATCACTGGAACATGGTGGAAAGGATTCTAAGATATCTTAGAGAGGCACCAGGGCAAGGAGTTTGGCTAGGCTGCAACAATAGCACTGAGATCGTTGGGTATTGTGATGCAGACTGGGCTGGAGACAGAAAGGACAGGAGGTCTACTACAGGATACTGCACATTCATTGGAGGTAATCTAGTCACTTGGAAGAGCAAGAAGCAGAAGATAGTCGCATGTTCCAGTGCTGAAGCGGAATATAGGGCAATGAGGAAGCTCACTAGCGAACTGATTTGGATAAAGAACCTACTAATGGATGTGGGAATTGAGCAAACCACTCCCATAACCATGCATTGTGATAATCAGGCGGCTATCCACATAGCTTCCAACAATGTGTTCCATGAGCGGACTAAACATATTGAAGTGGATTGTCACAAAGTTAGACAAGCCGTGGAGCAACAGATCATCTTGCCATGTTATACACGAAGTGAGGAGCAACTAGCAGATATCTTCACCAAAGCTGCAAACCAAAAAGTCTGTGAGTTCATTCATTCAAAGCTTGGACTCATGGAACTCCCATCTCATTATGTCTCCCCTTCATGAAGTATTCTACTCTTTTTCCTTGGCTAGGGTTTTATCCCATGAGGTTTTACCTGGCTAAGTTTTTAATGAGGGAATGCTTCATGACTTCCAAGCTTGACTTGTTTCATATGGTCAAGCTTGAGGGGGAGTGTTGAAGAGAAACATGAAGAAAAGAAGCCCAATCGATCGATGGGTTTCTGCCACAAACCCCATCGATCGATGGCAACTCTGCGAATGAAACGTGCTAAAGTAATCGATCGATTGTACAATACAATCGATCGATGGAACTAAAACTCCAAATCCCATATTGCCTTGCATCGATCGATGCAGTTTTAGGGCAAAACTGCATCGATCGATTGGCGTCCTGCGACCACCAACTACACCAACCTCACCTACTTCACCTACTACACCTACTTCACCAACTGCACCAACTCACCTTTCATCATCATGTCTGGAGCTTTTGAAGGACTTTACCTGTGTATAAATAGAGGGGTTGTAACACATACCATATATACACAAAAATGAAAAACATGTTCTTCCCCATTCTCATTCTCTCTCAAATCACAAACTCCCTCTATATTTGATCATCTGTCTAACTAGTATATTCTTCTTTGTATTACTTCCGAAATTAAGCCATTCTCACAGGGGGGAGTGGGTACGTAGACATATACTCGTATACTTCCAAAAACTCAAAACTATTCGCTTCCAGATTCAATTTTTTCAAAACTTTTTTCGGAAAAACTCCCACAATTCCGCAACTCGCTCCACAAAATCGATGCAAAAATTCAATCTTCGACGTAGAGAGACATCGCTAACGCTCGAGGGAATCCTTTCTTGTCATAAAAAATTCCTGAAATAAAATACTCACACTAAAAACAGTCCATCTACGACTATAAAACACGCACACCTTACTTAACACTTATCATTTGCGAAGAATCAAAAACAGTAATATCCACCAATAATTTCGTTGCTGATCACAAAAAATTCTTAACGTCCTAAACAGACTAAGCCGTCTCGTAGAGATAGCTCCCGAACACCCGGCACAAGGGTAATAGCGCTATAAAAGAAATCCAAAATTTTGGTCAGCACTTTCGGGAGGCTTAAAAATTGTCCCCGAAGAGATGCTCGATTCCTACCATACGAGTCACCTAAGCCGATAACATATCGCGGACTCTAAAGCGGGATGGAATCAGGTCGAAAATGATACAAGAAACATAAGACGGAGTAGTCTCCGCACCCCCTCGAACCGTGATTAGACCTAGGTATTGCCCTAAACCCAGCACACTGGTCTCTAACGTCTCAAGGCATGATATCAAAAAGATACGAGATCCTAAAAGCATGTCTCTTCGCCCATATCTAATCGCTCTCGGAACTTTGGAAAACTTTTCAAACATCCCGAACGAGCAACGAATAGGACGATCAGCAAAAGAGTTGAGAGCGAGATGACAACTCGTATCCTCTCCTCTATACTTGAAATCTAAATCTATTGAAACTCTTTCGCCCATAACGATACTCGATAAAACCTTGAAAAACAAGGAAAAAGTTCATTTAAACAAAAAGTCGCAGAAGCGACTGGGATTCAAAGCCACAAGCGACCAGTCATGAGATAAAAACACGGCGACACTTGGCCGGATCAAAACACAAACAGATAACATTAAAATAAAAAAATTCTCATACGAGACTGCGAACTCAATCGTCATCTGCTCGCGGAGCCTCAACTTCACCAAATCCCTTCCGTACTCGGAACCTCCTCGTCTGCACCTTCCTCGGATGTAGGACCTTGACCGTCGGCGCCACTCGAGCAATGTAGGAAACTACATTCGGATTTCAGGCATGCGAGGATCAGGTCAAAGTCCCCATCCGCATCCGCTAACTCCGATCTGCGAGCTTAAAGTTTGGCATTCTCAGTTCGAGGGGACCGAGTCGCATCACCATGAAACAACTGGACCTGTTGCATCCCTCCCTCTATGCGTGCGAGGGCCAAGTCCCTAACATGGACAACCGCCAACGAATCAAGGGAGTTAGCGATCCTCGCCATACGGGTCCAAAACTCGGCACGAACGATCTCCCGGGCCTAGTCGATCGCACCAACCGACGATTCTTCCCCACTCTTGATCTTACGCTTTAGTCGGCGCAATTCTGAAGACTTAACCATATTCGCTCTTTCGCTTTAAGAAATGAGCTAGCGCTCTTCCAAGGATCCCGCTCCAGCTCACCAATCCGAGACTCGAACTGGGCTATCTCAAGGGAATGGGCTTCCTCGATAACCGTCAACCTCCCTTCAAACAGCAACGATTTATCTCGCGATTCTGCCAATTCTTTAGCAAGATGGCTGGCCTCCGAGCCACACTCACTGATCATCCTATCGTTCAACGAGATAAACTGGGAAACAAGGGAAAAGAAGCGGTCAAGAACCAGTCGATGCACGAAAAAGAAAAAGGGACGAAAAAGGAAGAAGATTTCTCCATAGTATACCTTAGCACGATGTCTGGACACCGTCGCAGGAAGAAAGTTAGTCTCAGGCTCCTTGGTGAACCTCCTCTTCTTAGGCTTGTCTGGATTAACGCAAGGTATCTTACGACCCATTGTCTTAGGAGTCGGAATCGCGCTAGGCGCAGACAACCCCAAGACGATCGTTTTCTTTACAAGGAGAGGAGGCATCGATTCCTGAACTAGATCCATATCGACGACTTGAATCGGGGTCGTAGAGGAACCCGACTGATGAACCTCGGATGCCGGCGCATGCGCGGTGATCTCCCCTTCGGTAGGAACATCGTCGCCCACCAGGGGAAACTGGGGGCCAAGGTATCAGCCGAAGCTACAGATCTCGGAGGCGTGACACATGCAGGGTCCACACTCTCCTCGGCCTCACAACGAGCCAACTCATTCGGGAAAGAAAGAAATTCCGTAATATGAGCCGGGACGGCTCCAGCGGTAGGAAGATCCAGCAGATTCGCACCAGCAGCGTTGCTCATCTCTAAATCACCACTCCTCTGAAAGTAGCTGGAATAAGACATTTTGGCAGAAGGAAAAAATTTCTAAGAGAAAAAGCAAAGCAAACTTGAGAAAATTAGAGAGTGTGGAGAAAATGAGAAATGAAAGCTATATTTATAAAAGAAACAAAGGCTGAAGAATTTTTCGCATTAAAATAATCAAAAAAAACTCGTGAAAAACCAATTTTTACCGCGGATTCCGAGTAAACACCCTCACTCGTCCGTAAGAATCGTGCCCGAAACTTGCGAGCTGTGGGGCTACCTGTTGGGGTCAAAAACGGTACTCTCGAAATCAGCGTCTAAAAATCATGTTTCCATACGAATGCAGTCTCGAAACCATCTCAATGTAAGTTTCCGGGCCAAAACTCGAAAGAAAGGAAAACAAACCGAGTAACTCGCCGGTTCGGCGAATTGGACGGCAAGGCACGACCAACTCGCCGAACGGGCGAGTTGGATGGATCAAGACGACCAACTCGCCCATTTGGCGAGTTGGACGTGCCATACTCACTGAACGGGCGAGTTAGGTGGCACGAGCAATCCGACTTGCTCAATTGGCAAGTCGGATCAATCAATACAGATTCGAAAATTTCTATATATACCACTTTTGGTGATTCATTTCTAACACACCCAAAAACACTAAACCATAGATGATAATCATCTATAGGAGCTTTGTTTAAGATATTAATACATGTCTTAAAGGTAATTTTTCTTAAGAGATATGTAATAATATCTTAGACAAATGCTCCCATAGAAGATAATTTTCTATTATGAATTTGTTTCAATTTGGGGTTTGGAGTTTTGAGTTTGGGGATTTGTAAGTTAAAAGTTGTGGTTTGGGGTTTGCGGTTTCGAGTTTGGGGATTTATAAACCCTTTCCTCGTAAGGCCGTAGTAAGTTTACTAGGGTCTTACGAGGAAAAAACGCGGGCATAGCTATTTCCTCGTAAAGTGTAACTAGGGTCTTACGAGGAAAAAAACGCGGGCATAGCTATTTCCTCGTAAAGGTTGCTAGGGTCTTACGAGGAAAAAAAACGCGGGCATAGCTATTTCCTCGTAAGAGCCTAGTAATTTTACTAGGGTTCTACGAGGAAACCAAATTCCTTATATAAACTCGAGCAGTCCGATTTCCCATTTTCTAGTAACTGCCTCTCAGAATCCTCTAAAGGTAGTAGTTAGGTTAGTGTTTAGTTTAGAGAATTTAGATTAGGTGGTTAGTTTAGGGAATTTAGATTAGCTGGGTAGTTTAGGGAATTTAGATTAGTTTGATTTACTTTTTAACTGTTTTTTTAATGATACGGGAAATTAATGTTTTAATTTTTTTGATTTAGATGCCTAGAGCAGACAAGATTGCTAGGGCTGCTGGTAAGAGGACGTCGTCTCTTGATCAGTCTCTTGATCGGGGGATTCACTACGGAGATATATTTGGGCGTCGGGATACTCCGGGTTCATCTTCGTCAGCTCCCGGTCCATCTTCGATTCCGGATCATGCTGTTCCTGAGTCTCAGGGAGCTCCTCCACCACCACCTCCTCCTCCTCCTCCACCGGTCGGGGTTCATCCCGATTTGCAGGTGCCGCCGAACGCACCCTTTGCG
The DNA here is from genome assembly GCA_905132765.1 of Moricandia arvensis. Classification (NCBI taxonomy): domain Eukaryota; kingdom Viridiplantae; phylum Streptophyta; class Magnoliopsida; order Brassicales; family Brassicaceae; genus Moricandia; species Moricandia arvensis. The sequence goes on along the minus strand of CAJHQP010002312.1, from coordinate 30,585 downwards.
GTGTATACCGTGGAGGATATTTTGGCCCTTCCAGGCAGAGAAGGGCTGTTAGAGTTAGATCCTATCCGACGGGACGGGAAAAACGTATTATGGTATGTTTTAATTTTTAAAAAGTTTTTTTTAAATTTATTTCTTAATTAACAAAATATTTATAAATTGATCTAATTAATGATTTATTTTGTGTCTTTCCAGGTTTAATGTTGACAATCGTGTTGGAAGTAGCGTCACGCACTGTATCAAGGGATACTTTCCCGATGCAGCTCCAAACTGGAAGAAGACGGCGAGCCACACAAAAAGACGTGGTTCAAAATGTTCGCTGTAAGTTTAATTAATGATCAACTTAATTTATTTTTCATTATTTAAAAACTATTAATATTATTGAACTAATCCGTCTCTTTTTTTTTCTTGTTAATTACAGCAAAGGTATCGTTGGTCTCTTGGGATTCACCAGCTGGTGAAGACAGAGTTTGAGACCAAGGCTAAACCACGATTGCTCGACACGGTCTACAACTGGAAGGGCGACTATCAGGTATAGATTTATAAATTATAATATATATATAGTTTTAAAATTATTATTGACTTTAATTCTAATTAATTATTTTAAATTAGGTGGATGGTTACGAGGCCGGGAAACCCGATTGCCTCACAACCGAGGTGTGGGATGGCCTCATCACCTATTGGGGGTTGCCGGACTCGGTCAGAACCTCCAGCACAAAATCCGAGAACCGCATGACTAGAGACGAGTATGGCAACACGAAAGATGCTGCACAGCACGGGTCGAAAACCTCACGCGGGAGTTTGTCTAGACATGGTAAGATGATTTTTAATAACTATTTTTTTTTAATTTGAATATTCCAATTTTTTAATTTAATTTTCAAATTTTCTTTAGGCTAAAGAGACTGGAGTTCTTCCATCTCTGAAAGACCTTTACGAGAGGACCCACCGGAACAAGGCTGGGCAGTTTGTAGATCCTGCTTCGGAGCGGATCTACAACTATTTTGTTGCCCGAATTGACGAACGCCAAACTCAGCTGACTCAGCAGACTGGGACTCCAGTCGTATTATCCACTCTTGAAGTGGATAAGATTTACGAGGAGGTAAATAATTTGTTTTACTATTAATTTTTATTATTTATTTAATTTTTTTTAATGTTATTAATATTTTTATTTACAGGTCGCCCCTAGGAAAAAGGGGCGTATCGTCGGGATTGGCTCGATTAACGATGTCTCTGCAGCGACATCATCTTATGCTCAGGAGCAGCATGATGCCAATGCTCAGCTGCGCTCGGAGTTGCAGACGATGCAGTCTCATGTGGTTTCGCTCACCGAGCAGATGGCTTCTCTCACCGATGTCCTCGAATATATGGCGGGTGGAAACCCGCAATTGGAGGAGATGTTGCGTCAGAGACGGGAACGCGCGGGGATTCCAACCCAACATCATCCACCATCACAGTCACAGCCGTCAACCAACTTAGGAGAGGAGCAGCATTTAGCGACCAAGGAAGAGTTCGTTCGGCAATTTCACGAACAGAATCTGTATCCGTAGTTTTTTTTTTTAATTTAATTGTATATTATGAATTTTAAAACTTAATTGTATATTATTTAGCTATTTATAAAATATTTTGTTTTTATTTATAATTTGATTTTTTTATAAAAAAATAAATTATTTATATTTATAATTAATTTATTTTATTAGGGAAAAAATACGTCGAAGCAAAATCCTAGTAAAGTTTTCCAAGTAATATCCTCGTAAAATGTTCTAGTAAACTCCTCGTAAAGTTTACTACAAACTTACGAGGAAATGCTTACTACGGTGTTACTAGGAAAGGTTACGACGAGGTTACGAGGAAAAGGTAACCACGCGTTTACGAGGAAAACTTTCCTCGTAAACTGTACGAGGACCTTACGAGGAAAATAGGCTTTACGACGAACGTGTTTCGACGAAACGCGTTTCCTCGTTATTTCCTAGTCACTATCCCTTTACTAGGAAATAACGAGGAAACCCCCGTCCTAGTAAAAGACGAGTTTTCTTGTAGTGATCTTTCGATACTTGATCGAACTTATCTTTTTTCCGTCTCGATCATGATTGACATTGGAACTTTACCGAAAGAACTCGTTTCTCAAGAAAGGATTGGATCGATAATATGAGACGGTAACGGTTAACTAAATACCTTGAGTCACACGCCCCATACGAAAGATCCTAACTCTCAGACGACGTCTTCTTAGCAATGCTTTTTCGATAAAATCGTAGAAACGCCTAAGTTAAAAAATGGCCCGTTGAGGTCTAAAGCTCGGCTAAAGGCCCACTCGCGATTTTATCCGAAGTCAAGCCCAAACTTTGTGATGGTTTATCTTTTATTTTTTAGGAATGGATAAATGTTAAGTTTGGAAGATAAATGTTATCGGAGGATAAGTGTTAAGTTTCCAAAGATAATCATGAAGATCAAGGAAAAAAGGAATATTTCCGCGAAGCGATAAATTCGACCAAGATCAGAAGGGGAAAGAGCAAACATAGCAAAACACTTAGAGCATTTAAGAAACTTTCCGTTTTTGTTATTCGAGCTGCGACTCAACTAGGGTTTTGCAGTCTTAGGTTGTTAAAACTAGGGATCTCGCCGATAGCTCTCATAGCTGAGGCTCTTATCCTTTTGTAAAAGCTCATACGCAAATTCAGAATAAGACATCTATTTTCTCTCTTTTCGATTCTTACTTATTTTTCGATATTTACTTTGTATTCTGATTGATTGGAGTGTGGTTTAGTAGATATCCGAGACCTCTGGAAAGCTAGGGTTTGCCATGCGTTCCTAATTCAATGGAAATCGACAGTGCGAATTTCGGTTCCCACACTTGTTACCTCTACTATGTTGCAACCACATCAAATAAGTGCTAATCTTAGAGAAACTTTATATACATCATCCTAGTATCGCAACCAAATCCATTCTACCAGCAAAATTAGCAAATACTAGTCTGCCTCACCCCTACTAACCTCATTACTTGCATAAAATAAAGCTACAGGCTTTACCTTGGGAATATCGATCAAAGGACACATGGACTCTTACCCCTACAAGTATTCTGAACACATAGGTAGTAGTCTTCTCTGATCCATTTCTTCCCTCTTTTCCCTCTTCTCTGAATCTTTTTAGATCTCAAACTCAAATGATGTTGATACAGTTCATCTTGCCATCTTATTTTCATTTTTTTTCTGTTTTTTTCTTTTGGGTATAGTTGTAGGCGAATAGTGGGGTCATCGGTAATATACCTACCCTTCGCTTCCAACAATGTGTGATCATTTCCTTGAATTAGAATAGTAGGGTCATCAGTACTGTACCTACTCCTGTGCATCTCAGGAAATCATCTCAATATTTTCTTTCTTTCTTTTTCTAGATGCCAAAGAGAGCGAGAGAAAGGAATCAGAAACACACAGACTTTTACCTTTCAGACTTGCAGGAGGAATATGATCTAATGTATGCCAAACTCCAAAGCAAGCAAATAAGTTATTATTAGGTTGGAGGTTAGCTTCGGTTCCTTCAAACTTTCTAAGAATGTGTGATATAGTGGCAGGATGATCCACTTTGGTATCTCTAGTACTCTCTGCAAGCAACAAGTCTAAGGATTGTGCTATAGAATTGTTAATGAATAAGTAAAAATATAGATCGATAATAATCCCCTTCTTGACTCAATAAAATCTTGAAACCCCTATATCGATATAGCAAATAAAAGCTCAAAACAATAAATAACATCAGCAAACCTCCCCAGACTTAAATAACACTGTCCCTAGTGTTATCATGAGACTTAAATAACACTGTCCCTAGTGTTATCATGTACTGGTTTGGTTAGGATAAATAATTCATAAGTACAAAAATTAACAAGGAAAATACGATATACCTGTTTGCTGATTGTGACCGTCGATCGACACATTTAAGTGGCGATAGATCAATGCTCCGTTTGATCTGTCGATCGACATTGATCAGGTGTCGGTCGATGCTATGTTCCGACTATCTTCCTCAGATATTTTTTTTAATTGAACTAAAGCAAAAACAAAATTTAAAAAATAACCTAACAGTGGGTTGCCTCCCACTCAGTGCTTATTGTCAGTCATTAACTTGACTTCTAGAGATCTTATTCAGTCCGGATGAGAATGAGAACTTGTTCCAGAACAAGTCTCAATGTCTACTCTCTGAAGCTTTATCATGCTTTTGTGAAAGCTGTAAGAATATGAAGAGTATATTGAAGAATACTCAAGAACACTTGAGAGAATGTAGAGAGTGATTCGTGACCAGAGGGAGAGAGAGAGAGAGATTGTGATCAAGAGAGAACAAGAGAATAATGAAGGGTTCTTTTTCCTTGCTTTGAATGATGAGAGTACAAGAGTTTAAATAGGCACCAAGAGGAGCCTACTGCCCATACTACTGCCCATACATGAATAAACAATAGAAACAATATAATAAGAGACCCATGCTGATCTAGATCTAATGTTTGGAGTGAGAGGAGCAAAAGGAGACAGCATGTGCTTGGCTAGCATGGGGGATGAGCAAGTTGCTGAGTGGTCCTTGTCTTGCAAGTGAGTGAGTGCTTCTGACCTTGTCTATGCACGTGAAGTAGCTCCCCATAGGTCTCCTTAGTTTATTTCAAGTGCCTCTCCTCTTTTCTTTGCTTGCAAGTCACGTTAGGTCTCTCTTCATTGCTTGATCTCAACACATTATTTGTCTTCATTCTAACACTCCCCCTCAAGATTGACCTCATTATATTGGATCAAGCTTGGAAACCATGAAGACTTCCCTCATTAAAACCTTAATATGCAAAACCCTGTTGTTGGGACAAAAACATACTAAGGAAAGAGTAGAAGCTCCATGGCTAAGAGAGTTATGCCTTAGTAATGTCAGTGAGTCCAAGTTTAGGATAAATGGACTCACACACCTTGGTACTTGCGGCTTTAGTGAAAATGTCGGCCAGCTGATCTTCACTCCTTGTGTAGCACGGCAATATGACCTCTTGGATCACCATTCGTCTCACCTTATGGCAGTCCACCTCAATGTGTTTCGTCCTCTCATGAAACACTGAGTTTGAGGCTATGTGAATGGCTGCTTGGTTGTCACAATGCATTATGATTGGAGAAGTGATCTCGACTCCCAAATCCTTGAGTAATCCTTTGATCCATACCAGCTCGTTTGTAAGTTTCCTCATGGCTCTATATTCAGCTTCAGCACTTGAACATGAAACCACCTTTTGCTTCTTGCTTTTCCAAGTTACCAAATTGCCTCCAATGAAGGTGCAGTAGCCAGTAGTGGACTTCCTATCATTTCTGTCTCCTGCCCAATCAGCATCACAGTATCCTACTACTTCTGTGTTGCCATTACATCCCATCCATACTCCTTGTCCAGGAGCTCCATTGAGATATCTGAGTATCCTCTCCACCATTTTCCAGTGATGAACCTTTGGCACTTGCATATGCTGGCTCACCTGGTTCACAGCAAAACAAATATCAGGTCTAGTGATCGTTAAATAGATAAGCTTACCTACTAGTCTTCTGTATTGTTTTGGATCATCAAATGGTGTTGCCTCATACTCCCCCTCACGCAAGATCTTATAGCCATCCTCTAGTGGAGTCTTTGCTGGTTTCTCTCCAAGCATACCTGCTCCATTCAAGAGATCAAGTGTGTACTTTCTTTGAGATAAGAATAGCCCATCTTTAGATCGGCATACTTCTATTCCAAGAAAGTACTTTAGTTCACCCAAATCTTTAATATCAAAAACAGATTTTAAATATGCTTTGGTGGTTTGTATACCTTCTTTGTCACTCCCTGTGATGATGATATCATCAACATACACAAGGATGACTACTATACCTTGTTGGCTGGTGAGGGTGAAAAGAGTATGGTCCGCCTCAGATCTACTAAACCCTTTTCCATTAAGGGTAGTGCTGAGCTTATGGTACCATGCTCTTGGTGATTGCTTCAGCCCATAGATGGCCTTCTTGAGTCTCAACACGTTTCCTGGTTTGACCATGTCTTCTAGACCAGGAGGAGGACGCATGTAGACCTCATCCTCTAGTTCTCCTTGAAGAAAAGCGTTCTTCACATCCATTTGCCATAGTTCCCACTCCAAGTTGGTTGCAAGCGACAGTATAATTCTGATGGTGTGAAGTTTTGCTACTGGTGCAAATGTATCCAAGTAATCTTCTCCATAAGTCTGAGTGAATCCCCTTGCTACCAGCCTTGTCTTCTTTCTTTCTGGTTTTCCATTAGCTAGATACTTGATGGTGTAGATGAGGCGACTTGTTACTGCTTTCTTTCCTTTGGGGAGCTCAACCTCAAACCATGTATCATTCTTGATCATGGCATTGATTTCATCTTCAACCGATGCTCTCCACTCATCATCTGCCATGGCCTCTTCATAAGTTCTTGGAAGATACTCTTGATCTACGTTGCTTATGAAGGCTTGATGTTCTTCTGGATATTGAGCCAAGGAACATACTGCCTGAGTGGGATGGGTAACTACATTGGCATTGAAGTATACCCTTTTATGCCTAATCCTGGTGCTTCTTCTTAATGGTTGTACTTGCATTTGTTCTTCAGTGTGTGCTTGCTGCCTAATCCTGTCGCTTCTTCTTAATGGTTGTACTTGTACTTGCTCTCCAGTGTCGTCATCCTCATGTTGATCATGACTTTCAGAACCTTCATGTTGTATTGCTCCTTCTGGTTCTGGTTGGTTGCCCCCCTCAGGATCAACCGGGAAACCCTCTGGAGCTGTAACTGTGGTTGGATTGAGCACCTCTCTAGGAGTCTCATTTGCGGAAAGCTGTTGATCTCTAAGGCTCTCCAGTATGATTCTCAAGTTAGTTGCTCTGTCTGATGGGGTGTGTGAGAGATCTTTCAGGTTATCCCAGCTTTTCTCATCATAATACCCTTTTGACTCCATAAATTTAACATCCCTTGAGACCATTACCCTCCTGGTTTCTGGTACATAGCACTTGTATCCTTTTTGATTTGCGGAATACCCAATGAATATGGCTTTGACACTTTTGGCTTCAAGTTTATTTCTTTGTTCTCCTGGAATCAAAACAAAACAGAGACATCCAAACACACGCAAATGCTCAAGGGAGGGTTTAGTTTTATTCAATACCTCATAAGGAGAGATATCATGGAGGATCCGTGTAGGTGTTCTATTGATTAAGTAGCATGCTGATACCACAGCATCACTCCAAAACCGTTTTGGGACATTAGTGTGGAACATCATACTCCTAGCAACTTCCATGAGATGTCTATTTTTCCTTTCTGCCACTCCATTTTGTTGAGGTGTGTATGGGCAACTGGTTTGATGGATGATTCCATGGCTGGTTAAATAGTTCTTGAAAGCGTGGCTTGTGTACTCACCACCATTGTCTGACCTAAAAATCTTAATCTTGGCATTAAAATGATTAGTGATATAGTTTTGAAAGTTAATAAAGGCTTCTAACACTCTATCTTTAGATTGGATTAATGTCAGCCAAGTATACTTTGATTTCTCATCTATAAAGGTGACAAAGTATTTGTGGTTTTCCCTAGATACACAAGGTGCAGTCCAGACATCTGAGTGAACTAGATCAAAGCAATGTTCATAAATAGAATTTGATTTAGGAAAAACGGTTCTGCAATGTTTACCAAGAATACAAGCCTCACAGCTATCATTCTTAAAAGACATATTAGGTAACATCAATCCTAAGGCACGAGAATGGGGGTGGCCTAATCTAGCATGCCATAAAGTACTCGAATTTAAAACAGAGGCAGAAGTAAAAGCATAAGATAAATTTGATTTAAGTTCAGTGTCTTCAAGCAAATAGAGATCTCCTTTGCTCACACCTTTTCCAATCATCTTACTGGTCTCAATATCCTGAAAATGAACCTCATTAGGACTAAATATCACATGGCAGTTAAGATCACACGTAGCCCTTTTTACCGAGAGTAAGTTAGATGTAAAGGTGGGCATGTATAAAGCCTTAGATTCTCCATCAAATAGTTTCAAATTCCCTATGCCCTCAATGGGTACCCTATCACCATTTGCAATTGTAACACTTCCTATAGCCGGTTTAACATTACTAATCAGTTTAGCATCTCTTATCATATGATGTGAGGCTCCTGAATCTATGATTAAAGGCCTAGCAATTTTAGAGTCACATTGAATAGTATTTAAAGCATTACTACTAATGTTACCAGTGTTTGCATTGATGGCTTTTATGAGAGCCTCAATGTCTGACTTGCGGATTAGAGAGTCCTCTTGTTGAGGTTGAGTAGATGTTCCAGCAATGTGGGCAGTAGAGTTCATGGCTCTTCCTCCGTTTTGTTGCTGTATTGGTTGAACCAAAGGTTGAGCATTCTGATAAACAGCTTCATGTCCTCTAGCTTGGTTGAACCGTGATGGAGGCCTGAGATGAGGATGAAGAATCCAGCACTGGTTCTTCATGTGTCCATTCCTTTTGCAATGCTCACAAGTGATTCGCCGGTTCTCTGGTTTGAAATAGGCCTTATGGACTGACGCTTCTGCTTTGTGCGCCATGTTAAGATCACCTTTTCCACCAAAGAGTCCCACAGATCCTTGCTCCTTTTGTATTTGAGCACATACCTCTTCAAGGGTAGGTAACTTGTCTGCCCTTAGCAGATGTTTGATGAGGTCATTGTATCCTGGATTGAGAGTGAGGAGTAGACCGAATACCTTATCTTGCTCACACCTCTCATTCAGGATGGTTGGATCAGTGGTATTTGGCCTCAACATTTCCAGTTCTGCCCAGAGAGCTCTGAACTTACCAAAGTGTTGGTTAAAGTCCATATCTTCCTGGTTCAGGCTGTTGATGGCCTTCTTCACTTCAAAGACCCTACTAAGGTTGGATGTGTTTCCATAAACCTTCTGGAGGGTATCCCACAATTCTTTTGCGGTTTCACAGTATGAGTATGCCTCCATTATGGGACCATCAAGTGAGTTCTGGAGGATGTTCAGCACCATAAAGTCTTCTTGACTCCATTTGCCTTCATCTGCTACCACGATCTCCTTGCCATCTTCTCCTTGGACAGTTTGCTTTGGCGCCTCCACTGAAGTGATATGGGACCATAAGCCTCTTCCACCAAGGGCATTCTTGATCAATCTTGACCAGAGAAGGTAGTTAACTCCCTTTAGAGTGATGGGAATAACCATTGCCTTGTTTTGTTCCATTTTAGAAAAGTTTGTCTCTGTTATGAAAGAAGTGATGAAGAATAGTGTAGTTTTGCGGAAGAAAACTAGGTTTAGGAGCCAAATGGCTCTGATACCATGTAAGAATATGAAGAGTATATTGAAGAATACTCAAGAACACTTGAGAGAATGTAGAGAGTGATTCGTGACCAGAGGGAGAGAGAGAGAGAGATTGTGATCAAGAGAGAACAAGAGAATAATGAAGGGTTCTTTTTCCTTGCTTTGAATGATGAGAGTACAAGAGTTTAAATAGGCACCAAGAGGAGCCTACTGCCCATACTACTGCCCATACATGAATAAACAATAGAAACAATATAATAAGAGACCCATGCTGATCTAGATCTAATGTTTGGAGTGAGAGGAGCAAAAGGAGACAGCATGTGCTTGGCTAGCATGGGGGATGAGCAAGTTGCTGAGTGGTCCTTGTCTTGCAAGTGAGTGAGTGCTTCTGACCTTGTCTATGCACGTGAAGTAGCTCCCCATAGGTCTCCTTAGTTTATTTCAAGTGCCTCTCCTCTTTTCTTTGCTTGCAAGTCACGTTAGGTCTCTCTTCATTGCTTGATCTCAACACATTATTTGTCTTCATTCTAACAAAAGCCTCCTCCATAGACTCTTCTCATTTGTCTATCATCTCAGTAATAAGGAGTGCTCGAAGCTTTGCAAATGGCTGTGAGAAGCATCTGCTGCGCATTCTGAATTTTCTGACACCATCTGAGAAGTGGGGAATCAATGACAACTATGGACCGCCCTTGACGTGTGGTTGCGTTCATCAAAAATATTTTGGCACACTTCAAACTCATTCTGCTCTGATACACGACGGGTGTCGATCGACGCTCTTCTGTTGATGTCAATCGATGCTCCAATTGTGGCGTCGGTCGATGCTCTAGTTGTGGCGTCGATCGATTCTGCGACCGATCCTTGGTAAACGTCACCTTCATGCCCCAATATTCTCTGAGAAACATATGTATCCTGAGGATCATGAATGTAGGGATCCATATGCACACTTCCATCTGGTGGCAACCTCAAAAACAATCCTGGGAACCACAAACTTCACATGGTCATGTATCCATTTCACTATTTTGTGAAACCCAACAACTTCTTCAGCGCAGATAAGTGTTCTCAGATGTTCTTGGACAGCAATGTTTGAGGTCTCAGACTTATGCACTCTTCCTTAGTTGGTTCTAGCTCAAATGTATATCATGGCAGCTCGTCCAACGGTGGGTGTAGATTGATAGCATTAGGCGGGTGTTGATCGATGTTAGCCTTTGGTGAAGTCTCCAGATCTTATCCCGAAGTGTGTTGATCGTCATCAAGCTTCATCTCCAAGTACTGATCCAAATTTTCAGGTTGTTCCTCATCCTCAAGTTCCAAGAAATCCTTTATAATCGATTGATCAAACTCAAAACTGAGTCTGCAATGTCCTGAGGGCAACTCGATCTTTCAGGGTTTTCGATAGATGTCGATCGCCAATAGGATTATCTGTCGATCGATGCTGAGGTGGTGGTGTTGATCGATGTTGAGGTCATGGGGTCGATCGACGTTGAGGTCTTAGTGTTGATCGATGCTGAGATCGGATAACTAATATCAGCTTCTTTGGCTCTGCTCGGCTCCGATCCATGATGTTCATCACCTTTACGTGTAACCTCATATGTCGGTTGAACCTGAATATTTGGCTTCTTAAGATGAGTGTTCAGTTGTTCACATTCTCCATCCGTTTCACATTCCCCATCTGTCTCAATGTAGGGAACACCCAACATCTGACTGAACTTTAACATCAGCTCCTTCTCCCGGCCTTTAACCATCATGTCCAGCATATCATCAATCCTCCTTTTCCGAGCTGCTGCAGCATCAGAGAGAAATTTGTAGAGGAAGGTGCTTTTAATGTCCTCCCAGTCTATTAGAGATCCTGGCTGCAGTCGATTGTACTAGCAAAATGCATTCCCAAAGAGAGTGTGGGAAAATCTTGCAGAGTACGTGATCGTCAGCTATTCCATGTCGCTCAGTCTCTGAGACTAGTCTCTCAAGTTCTTTGATGTGGTCTTCGGGGTCTTTGTGAGGAAGTCCCCGGAAGGGGTACTGAGCTAACCAATCATACCATTCATGGCTCATCATGAATTCATTCATCTCAGAGACAGCAATAACTTCAGGGATTACAGCTCCTTGTGCATTAATCAATTGTCCTATACTGTTGCGAGGACAACCTTCTTCGTCTCGTAAGATCCCATTCTCATCATACTCGAGTATAAGCACTTCAATTTTCTCAGTCTTCCCACTAGTGGTGTCGATCGATACTGAGGAGTTGATGTCGACCGACATCATAGTGTTGGTATCGATCGACGACATGGTGCTGGTGTCGATCGATACTCGTTTCTCTTCACTGTTGATCGCTGCTGGAGGGTGTCGAATGACATCTTAGACTTATGGATTGTGCGTGAACCAGTAAGCTCCTTCTTTGTAGAGCCCAAAAACCCTCTTCTCATCGCTTCATGGTACTAAGATATATGTACCTGAAACAAAAGAAAAGAAGAGTAGAGTAAGTAAAACTAAAAATTAAAACCTAGACGAAATCCTACACCTAGTCTAATGGTAATCAGAGTCCCCGAAAACTGCGCCAAATTTGATGTGCTCAAATTACCCCAAGCACAACTCTCTCAAATAAGAGATCGATTGCAGTAGTTAAAGATCGTATCCACAGAGACTCAATATTTGACACAATAGACTTAAGTTTCAGACTACGCTAGGTCAGATAATATATAGAGTAATAGTAATAACTAAATCAAGGAGTTGTTTGATGGAAGGATGGGGTCTAAACTTAGGGTTTCAGGCAAGTGGACTATTGATTATAGAAGCTAAGGGTATCAATCCTAGAAATCGACATCTAATGTAAAAGATGACCAGCTGTCACTGCGTGTCTAATCTATTGACTAAGTCCTTGTTCTAACTCTCGTATGTGAACTCGGAATGACTGTCGATCGATGCTATTGTACTAGCTTCGATCGATGGTTGCTTAAGTCAAGCATTACAACCTGATTTGATATGTTCACTAAGTTAATTAAACCAGCTCTCGCATCTATTTAACAACCTAGCCCAGCAGAATTCAGTTTAGGTAATGGACCATATTCTCGCATGCGCCTAACTATCCTATGATCAGGTTTCTAGTTAATTACTCTAGAAGCAGCAATAAGAACAACCCTTTGAAGGATACAATAAACACCCTAGCAATTATATTTTTTGGCTAATGCATCAAAACCCTAGAAAACCTAAACCTAGCAAGTGGATTTACTCAGACATGGTATTTGTCACATAAATCATAGATGACTAGATATAATTGCAGTAGAATAAATATAAAAACCAAAGGAGTTCCAAGAGAACTCTGAAGGAGTTCCTCTTTTCCCTCCTAACTAAGAACAATGAATAGAATAAAGCTTCTAAAGCGTTGTAAGCGTCAACAATGGCTTAGAAAACACATTAATAGGGTTTTTAGGTCGCCCATGGGTATTCTGATAATTTGCGGTAGCTTATGGGCTTAAGTCGAAAATGAAATATACTCGGCCTGATTTCTGGCATCACCGTCAATCGAAAATATGGCTGCGCCGTCGATCGACACTCATTCATCTTCTCGAAAACTTCCACTCGTGAGGCAAACAGAATGCTCTTCAGTAAAATAGTCATACCTTCTGCAAATGAAGCTGATTGACTCAAATCGGTGGAATTGTAAAGCTAACTCAAAGCTCTATCTTGTGAAAATATGGGCTCAATCTAACGGTTAGAAGGTGTCCATCCATAGCTAAACATCTGACACGTTTGTGCAGTTCTGCACCTCAAAAAGTTCAAGAATCACCAAAGTTCTCCAGAACGTACCTGGACCTGAAAACACTCTAAAACATACTCCAAACCCATATTATAGATTCTAAAAAGAACATATACCATGGCCTAGAAGTGGTTAAATTCATGGTATGTGGGGGCTGGAATCCACACCGTCGATTTCCGTAAAGTTAGGAAAGCGAGGGAAACCTAATCTTTCCTTGAGATCCTGGATTCTCTGCGAGATCCAACGACAAGTAACCAAACAAATGCGTAAAATATGAAAAGGTAACAAAAATGAACTCATAGAGAAAGTTAGATCTTATTTCGAATCTGCGTAAAAGCGTTGCAATCACTACAAGAGGTTATGAAAGCTTTGGCCGCAAGAGCTGTCAGCGAGTTACATAGTTCTAGTCACCGAAGACCTTAAATCTAGTCGAGTCGCAGCTCGATAATAGAAGACGAAAAACATACAAAATAGGTTTTGATTGATTTCGGACTGAACCTTATGAAAGGCTGCCTACGTACCCCTTTCGAGGATCAAGCCGAACGTAGTTCAATTGAAAGAATGGACCAAGAGATCGAACTGCCTGAGCAAATTCGTCTGGTAATCGAGTGCCAATCATAGAAACAAAACATGTCGAGAATAATGCCTAAAGTTTCTAAGTGCAGAGATTTCTAGGGTGTAAAATTTTGTCTAGAGGAATCCCTAGAATCTTCATCCTAGAGTTCCTTATATACTCCCTTGGTGGTGGTTTGCCTCTTCCCACTTTTGCCGTCGGCCGAATCTATCTCTTATGGATAATTTTTCCATTTTCCTCCGATCTTCGTGTTTATCTTCGGAAAATTGACATTTATCTCTTTGAACTTTAATATTTATCTTCTTCTGCAAGCAAAAGCGACAGATCGTCATAACGATTTCGCTTGATTTCTAATAAATCATAAGTGGGATGTTGGTCTCGTTTAAGCCTTTCTCGGGCCGTTTTTTGGACTTGAGCATTTTTACGATTTATCGAAAGAATGCTCCCAAAACGACGTCGATCCTTAAGGAAACCCAAATTTCTCGTATAAGAGAAACAATTTATAGTGTTTAGTGAACCGTTGTCGTTTTATACGATCTTTTCGGATCTCGCAAGAGAAGACATGTTCTTACGGTTTTTTTCGTAAAGTTTTGGCGGTAACTCTGATCGAGAAGAGGTCGTGAAGGATCCACTTTGCCCGTCAGGAAAGGTGGATCGGTCCACCTCGCCCGACGGGCCAAATGGAGTTTGTGAAGGATCCACTTCGCCCGTTGGGCGAGGTGGATCGGTCCACCTCACCCGACGGGCGAGGTGGATCGGTCCACCTCACCCGACGGGAGAAGTGGAGGTCGTTAAGGATCCACTTCGCCCGACAGGCAAAGTGGAGGTCATGAAGGATCCACTTCGCCCGTCAGGCGAAGTAGATTGTCTTGCAATCCGATGTCTTGTTTTGGATGTTCGAATCGTTTGCCAAGGGATCATGTAAGCTTTCTTAGTGTTTTTGAGTTTACACGAAGTGTTTAGTGACTTCTTACTTTCATACGAAGTGTTTCGGTTACTTCGTATACCTCCGTGAAGGGTTTGGGTAACTCTGTAAGCTTATACAAAGTGTTTAGATAACTATGTATGTTTATACAAAGCGTTAGGGTCACTTTGTATTTTTCGTAAGAAGTTGCTAAGTTTGCGTTTAAACATTTTCCGGGAACTTTTAGGAATTGATTCCGTCATGACCGGTTTTGATACCAACATGGTATATCACGAAGCTTAAGTTTAGTACAACGTTCCATCCTCTAACTAATGGTAAGTCCAAAGTGTTAAACCGTTGCTTGGAGACTTACCTACGGTATTTTGCGTCATCTCATCCACGAACTTGGTATATATATTTTTGGCATGGGCCAAGTTATTGTACAACACGTCCTCTCATATATCTTTGAAAGATTTTCCTTTGTTTGTGGTATAAGGCTGTGAACCACTGTGTCAGTCGCGATTTGAAGAAGGTTCTGTTAGGAAATACGGGTCAAATTTCCTTGCGGAAAAATCAGAATTTGTGGGAGCGGGAAGAAAACACACAAAATTGTTAACGGAGTTCGGCCAATCTTGCCTACGTCTCCGGACCTGCTACAGGTCTTTTATTATTAACCCGGGAGAATTTACAAAGCTCTC
The DNA here is from genome assembly GCA_905132765.1 of Moricandia arvensis. Lineage (NCBI taxonomy): Eukaryota > Viridiplantae > Streptophyta > Magnoliopsida > Brassicales > Brassicaceae > Moricandia > Moricandia arvensis. Next base: position 15,399 of record CAJHQP010002312.1, on the reverse strand, counting down.
AACCTACACCCGAAAAAAAAAAGTTTTTTTTTTTTTTTCTCTCACGAAGAAGTTTCTTCTTCTTCTTTCTTGTTCTCTCTTTCTTTTGCATTTCTGGGATGGATTTCTCTTCACCTCACCTTGGGTATTTATAGGAGAAGCTTGAGGTGTGAAAGCCACAATTGTTGACAAGAAAATTGTGCTCCTTTTGTTGATTACGGCCACCGTCCACGCCGTCCACGCCATCCACACCGTCCACCATGAAGAACACGTTTTTGTAACTAACAATCTCCCACTTGAAGACTGATTTCAATCTGTCTTCACACCTTGATCAATGTAGCAGGTCTTCTCAGCTTGTTAGTCCAACAAGCCAACTGAGGTTTCACACAACCTCAGCTTCTCACACGGCACGACCTTCGTCAGCATGTCTGCCGGATTCTTACTTCCTGGGATCTTCTCAAGCACCAACACTTCATCTTCTAACGCTGATCTGATGAAATGATACCTCCGATGTATGTGCTTCGTCCGAGCGTGGTAAACCGGATTCTTTGCCAAATCGATGGCACTCTTACTATCACAGTACAACACACTTTTCCCTTGGTCATGGTCCAACTCTTGTAGAAAAGACTGTAACCACATCATCTCTTTTGTTGCCTCCGTAACCGCAACATACTCAGCTTCACAGCTTGATAAAGATACAATTTTCTGCAATTTTGAAACCCAACAAATTGCAGTACCACCAAAAGTGTAGACATATCCGGTTGTGCTTTTCGTGTTGTCAATGTCGCCTCCATTGTCAGCATCAACATATCCCTGCAATCCCGTCTCAGACTTCGTGAAACATAGTGAAAGGCTTGGATTTCCTTTCATGTATCTGAAAATCCACTTGACGGCTTCCCAATGTTCCTTTCCTGGATTGCTCATAAATCTGCTGACGACTCCCACTGCATGTGCAATGTCTGGCCTTGTACATATCATCGCGTACATTAGGCTGCCTATAGCAGAAGCATATGGAACCTTATCCATATATTCCATCTCGTCTTCCGTCTTTGGAGACTGTTCTCTGGATAACCGAAAATGATTCGCCAGAGGAGTACTGACTGGCTTCGCGTCATCCATATTAAATCTCTTGAGGACTTTCTTCACATACTCCTCTTGTGATAGCTTGAGACCCTCTTTGCTTCTAGTGATTCTCATTCCTAGAATCTGCCTTGCTTCTCCAAGGTCTTTCATCGCAAACTCTTCCGAGAGTTTCGTCTTCAAGCTATTAATCTCATGCAAGTCCGCTCCCACGATCGACTCATCAACTTGCATAGCCTCCTCATAACATTCAGGCTCGCCTCTATCTGTGAGCAGAATGTAGTTAAGCGATGGAGAAAATCTTACAGGCTTTCTGATGACTCTACTTGACCGTCGTAACTCCGTGATAGGTGTATATGGGACCTCTTCAGAATCATCACTCTCTTCAGCCTCACCACTCTCCGAGCCTTCTCTTAGCTTATCCTTGTACAACGCTTCTTCGTTGAACACAACATTCTAGCTGCGGATGATCTTCCGATTTTCATCATCCCAAAACCGGTAACCAAACTCCGTGTCACCATAACCGATGAAGTAACACTTCTTAGACTTCGAGTCAAGTTTACTTCTTGCAGCATCGTCAATGTGAACATAAGCTAAGCATCCAAACACCTTTAGATAAGAAGGTTTACTTTCTTTCCACTCCAAGCTTCTTCAGGGATCTTAAATCCCAATGGCACAGACGGTCCTCTGTTTATTAAGAAGGCTGCAGTACTGATTGCATCTGCCCAAAACGTCTTAGGCAATCCATAGTGCAATCTCATGCTCCTTGCACGCTCATTCAAGGTCCGGTTCATCCTTTCCGCTATTTCATTCTGTTGAGGCGTTCCTGGGAATAGTCTTCTCCATCTTGATCCCACCATCAGCGCAGTATCTCTTGAACTCCTCGCTGATATACTCTCCACCATTATCAGACCTTAGACACTTCAACTTGAGATTCGTCTCAATCTCAACCATGGCTTTCCATCTCTTGAAAACCGAGAACACTTCATACTTGTTCTTCATGAAGTAGACCCACACCTTCCTTGTGGAGTCATCAAATAAAGGTCACATAGTAGTACGAACCTCCCAGCGATGCAACAGGAGCGGGTCCCCACACGTCAGTGTGCACCAGCTCTAACTTCTCAGATTTTGGCTCTCTTCCTCCTATAGAAAAACTAACTCGTTTCTGTTTTCCAAGGATGCAGCTTTCACACATCTGATGATCCATCGTCTTCAGATCCGGAAGAGCCCCATTTTCCACCATGAGTTTCATCCCTTTCTCACTCATGTGCCCTAATCTGCAATGCCACAACTTGGTTTGTTTGGCATCCTCGACAACAGCAACAGTGTCTTGATAGCTCGTCGTCATATAGAGAGTGCCTGTTTTATGACCTCTAGCAACCACCATGGAACCTTTCTTGACTCTCCAGGCTCCACCACCAAAGTTGACATCGTGCCCCGTGTCATCAAGTTGACCTACCGAGATTAGATTTCTCATCAACTTTGGCACATGTCTGACCTTCGTAATCTTCCACACACGTCCATCTGACATCTTCAAGTTGATATCTCCAATACCAACTATGTCCAAAGGTAATCCATCAGCAAGATATACCTTTCCGTAATTTCCCGCAACATAATTCTCCATAATGTTATGGTGCGGTGTGGTGTGAAATGACGCTCCTGAGTCAAGCACCCATGAATCTATTGGGCTATCGACATAGGAGATTGACGCTTTGGTGTTATTTCCAGCTGCATCACGAGCTTCACTTTCCTCGGGGAATCAACAAACACTACCAATGCGTCAGCGATTTCACGTGTCACTGCATTGGCTCCGCCTCTAGTGTTGTCTTCCTTCTTCGGTGGTGCCCGGCAATTCTTCTTAATGTGGCCTGTCTTTCCACAATTCCATCACTCTGCAGGCTGTCTGAATTTGGACTGACCCCGTCCACTCCTTAACTTCGATCTGCCATAACTCCTGTTACTTCTATCTGGGTTTCTCCCTCTGTTTTCCACGTTGAAAGCAGAGCTCGTTGATGCTTCCCCAGAGTCTATCCTTCGAACTTCCTCGGCAAGGATACGATCTCTAACATCATTGAATTTGAGCTTTTGAGTACCCACAGAATTACTAACCGCTGCCCGCATTGGCTCCCAACTATTTGGCAGAGATGCCAACAAAATCAGTGCTCGCACTTCATCTTCAAACTCGATTTCAACCGATGACAGTTGGTTGACAATCGTGTTGAACTCGTTCACATGTGCGGCAACCAGGCCACCTTCTTCCATCTTCAAATGAAAGAGTTTCTTCATGAGAAATACTTTATTATTTGCCGAAGGTTTCTCATACATATCAGAGAGAACTTTCATGAGCCCTTCAGTGGTCTTCTCCTTCGCAACGTTGTGAGCAACGTTCTTCGACAGTGTTAGCCTTATAACACCCAGAACTTGTCTGTCAAGGAGCTCCCACTCAGCCTGATCCATCTTCTCAGGCTTCTTGCTCAGTGGTTGATGAAGCTTCCGTCCGTACAGATAATCTTCAATTTGCATTCTCCAAAATGCATAGTCTGTACCATCAAATTTCCCGATACCGTGTGCTGAACCGTCTTCGCCTCCCATCGTTTCTGAAACCACCGTGTTTAAAACACCTCCGTCGATGAACCGATGTTACCGACAAAATTCACTATTCACTAAATCACTATTCTCGTGAACAGTAACCCACTATTCACAAAATCACTATTGTGACCGTAACCCACTATTCACAGAACCCACTATTCACAGAACCGTCTTCTTGTTCTCTCTTTCTTTTGCATTTCTGGGATGGATTTCTCTTCACCTCACCTTGGGTATTTATAGGAGAAGCTTGAGGTGTGAAAGCCACAATTGTTGACAAGAAAATTGTGCTCCTTTTGTTGATTACGGCCACCGTCCACGCCGTCCACGCCATCCACACCGTCCACCATGAAGAACACGTTTTTGTAACTAACAGGTTCAACATGAAACTTTGAGTTGCAATCTGCTTCACGTGAACGAGATGCGATGTTGGAGCAGACTAAACTCAATTTGTTACGTGCTCCAGAGTTAATGAAGAAGACTGCTGCTGGCCATCACCGAGATATTGAGTTTGAAGTTGGTGCTTTAGTCTATCTCAAAGTAAAGCCTTATCATCAACAATTTGTAGTCAAGCGAGTGTGCCAGATATTGGCAGAAAAGTTTTTTTTTTGTCTTTTTTCGATCATAACAGAGTGGACAAAACAGCTTATAAGTTTCAACTTCCGTCTGCTTCTAAGATTCATCCACAATTCGATGTATCTCAGTTGAAATTGGTATTGGGTAGTTCTCAGTTGTGAACCCTTTACCTTTGGAAGCTTGGAAGAATTGGATCGTTTAGTGGTACCTGATGATGTTGTCGCTAAACGGTATGATGAGGACGGTCACATGAAGTTGCTGGTTCAGTGGAAAATTTTCCTACACATGAGTATTCTTGGGTCTCATACGTTGAGTTTGTTCAGCAACTTCCCCATTTCAAGCTTGAGGACAGATTTGATTTCAAAGGAGGAAGTATTGATTAGTATCAACGGTTTTATTTTCGCAAGAGGACTAAGGGGGGGTGTCAATAAGAATCTGCAAGAGGCAGAGGGTTCCAAAGATTAAGAATGAGGGGAAATGAAGCAAACACTCAAAAGTAAAGAGATGGTTTGCAGTTGGATCAGAAAGGAGGAAGTGAACTTGGAGCTTAAATAAAGGAAGTTAACTGTTGACAATTTATGCTTGATTGTTGTATAACCTTAGACGTGATGAGTCTGAACTCAAGGTCATGATGAGATCTTGAGGTTCGAGTATTACTTTTTAATACGAGAGTTCAATTGAGTTGTACTTTAATATTGGAAACAATCATTTACATTATGAGTTCTTACATTTTGAGATATCGAAAATCTATCATAAAATTCTCTCCTAGGTGAGTCTCGTCTCTGTTCATGAACTCAACAAGGATTAGATTCGGGATTCTAGCATATCTTTTCCTAGAAACAGATTCTCATTCATTGTACAAACATTTAACTTGTTCAAATTCTCCAACCTTCACCACTGAAGATATCATGTTGAGGTACTCTACATCATTCATCTTCTTGAAAGATGACTTAATCTTCCTCCAAGTTGAGTCAACTCCATCTTTATTCCCCAAGTTCCTGTGAAGACTAATGAGAGATGCATAAGCAACCCTGTTTTTCTTAGAGACTAACTTCTCCATCTCCTTCAAAAGAAAGTGTTGCTGCTTTCACCATCTTTATTTATAATGTGTAAGGAGGTTTGATAGAAAATATTTGGAAAGCCAGAGAGGAAACAGTTAACAAGTTTGAAGGTTGCTCGAGCATGCCCGCCTTATTCACACCTACTATTTGAAAACGCTAGTCTTTTCTTTTGTAAGGCGCAAGAAGACGAGTGTCAGATAGTTCTGCAAATACTGAAGGAATATGAAACAGTGTTTGGCCAACAAATCAGTTTTGCTAAATCTCCATTACGGTTTGGCCATAGCATCGATGAAACAATTCGCAAGGAGATGCAAAATATTTTAAGGATTCATAATGTAGAAGGAATGGGGACATACTAGGGGATCCCAGAAAGTGTCGGAGGAACAAAAACTCAGATATTTGTGGTTCTTCATGAAAGAATGCATAACAGAGTGAATGGATGGAAAATCAAATACCTAAAGAAAGTTTGAAAGGATTTTCTCATTAAATCAGTGGTGACAACAATGCCGAACCATGTTATGTCTTGTTTCAGTTTACCCAAAACAATGACATCAAAGTTAACGAGTGCTGTGTCTCAATTTTGGATGAACTCAGGAGGCAGTGGAAGAGGTATGCATTAAACAGCTTGGGATAAGTTATGTCAACATAAATATGATGGTGGAATAGGCTTTGGGCTTTAACGAATTTCAATACAGCTATAATGAGGAGACAGTTTTGGGGTCTAATTGAAAAGCCCAATTCGTTATTTGCCAGGGTGTTTAAAGGTTGTTACTTCAAAAACACTACCCCATTGGACCCAATAAGATCATACTCTTCATCATACGGTTGGCGAAGTATTGTATCAGCTAGATCTCTGGTTAGCAAAGGACTAATAAAAATGGTGGGAATATGATCATCCTTCTTAGTTTGGAATGATCCTTGGATCTCAGCCATTTGCCCCAGACCAGCAAATAGAAATTCTAATCATGAAGATCTTGCACTTACAGTAGATTAGGTCATCAACCCTACGTCACATACATGGAATATGTTGGTAATTGGAACTTTGGTTACACAAGATGATGTGAAACTCATTGAGAGCATTCCCCTCATTCGCATACTAACTACATATAGGGATGGTTGGCATTTTACTCAATCTGGAAGGTACACAATTAAGCTTTATTTGGACCATACACAAAGGCTTTGCAAGCCTATTCTTTGAAGATAAAATGATCTTCAGAAACCTTTCCTTTGGCAAATTATTTCAGGTTGTCTACCGGTTAAGAAAAACCTCAATTCTCGAGGTATAAAATGTGATAGACATTGTGAATGATGCAGAGTAAAGGATGAAATGATTGATAATCTATTTTGAATGTCCCCCAGGCATCCAAGTCTGAGCTCTCTCAAGAATCCCTACAAACCCATATCGCTTCCCAATCCAATCTGTTTATGTGAATATGGATTTTTTTGGAGGATTACTTCATATATATAAGACGGTCACTTTTCTAAGATTCTATGGTATATTTGGAAGGGACGCAATTATAAAATTTTTAACGGTATTGATAAGGAATAAAGGGGTACTTTACAACTAGCAGACGCTAAGAAGATATTATGAAAAGAGTCAAAAATAACAAGGGGGCAGCCAGAAACATAACCAACTACCACACAAAACCATGGAAGAGGATACATATAGCACAACACGTAGAGTGGGATGCTGGTGTTTCAAGGATGGATCCTGGAACGAACATGATTCATTTACACGACTAGGTTGGTATAGTACTTTAGAGGATTTGATGGATTGATGGGGGCAAGAAATTCAAGAGGATGATTGTTCCCTTTACACGCGGAAATTGAAGCCCTCATTGGGCGATGGACAGTATGAAATTCTCAGACGCTTATGTGTGACTTTTGCAACAGATTATTCTAAAGAATGGCCTGCTTTTGCAACGTACTTGGAAGACATACAAGGACTAAAGGAGTTTTTTAGAACTTTAAAGATAAATCACATACCCATGACTCAAAATTGCGGATAACCTAGCACGTTGTGTGAGGAGTTAACCATCCTATTTTTTCCCACATGGATAAAGAGTCCAGATTTTGGTTAGCAGAGTTTTAATCGTGTTTGTTTATGCTCATGAAAAAAAACTTAATTACTAAATGCAAACATTAATATAAAAAATAAAAACTCATATAACTTTTAACTAAGGGAAATTATCTTAAAACCCTAAAAATTATCATAACGTAGGCCACGAGAAAGGAAAAGTATTATTCATTAAAAAAAAAGCAAAAAGACCAATTAACTTAATAAATAATATCTTTAATACAAATAAATATTTTAGAATATGTATTTTATATAGTATTGTTTTAAATTTTATACTCTAAATAAACCCTAATTTATGAACTCTAAACCTCACTCCACGCCTAAAACGAAACCATAATTCTTAACCAAATACTTTTGGAATATCTTATGGTATTTCTCTTTGGTTAATATCATGTTGAGAAACAATATTTTATATATTATTTGGAAGAAAATTTTTACTATTATCATAAGGTATTTACCTATATTTCTCTATAATTTACGATTAAATTTGAAAATCACACGATAAAATTGACCATTTTTTTTCAAATGCAATTACCCCCTACATTTTGAAAACATGAGAATTTTCTCGAAATATTTATAAATTTGATACCACTTTTTAAAAATACATTAACATTTGGGTTTAAAGTTTATTATTGTTTATGGTTTATTATTTAGTAGGTGGGTTGGATTTAAAACTTTTATAAATATTATTTTTAAATTTGTAGATGATTTAGGAGGTAGTTTAGTCTTTTCAACAGAAACTTAGGGTGTTTACTAAAATGTGTATATTTTAAAAGTAAATTTGAAAATTAGTATCAAATCTTTACTATATTAAAAGGAAGATATCTTGAAAGGATAGCCTGTCCACGTCAGCTCAGAAAAATCGTCCAATAGGGTCTTCGTGTTTGCTGCCACGTCACTTTGCTTGCATCTAAATTTTTGTTGTCTACCAAAAATCCCAACTTTGGCACACTTAAACTCCTCGCCCTCCCCTCTCCATTATTGACGAGTCATCTCTTTCTCTTACTCTCACCCAAAATCCCTAACGCCACCCTTTCATAAAATCGATCTTAACACAATTACTACTCTCTTTTACTATAATTCTTCAAAGCTCTCTTCAATGTAATAATGTATAATGGGGAGGATCTCTTCAATTCCCTCATTTCCACAATATATAACTCACTCGTGTCATTCTTCCTCGCCAATTCCTTAAAACCCCTATACAAATCACCCAGGGTCAATGACTTCAAAATAAGCCAAATCTACCGCTGCATTCCTGCCATTTTTTCTCTTCAACGATGCCATTCAAGAGAATCTACTGAACTGTCATCTCCCGGACGTTGCGAGTTGCGACCGTCTTGAACCAGCTTCATTTGCCAGAGTCGATAGAATAATAGTTGAGTCACTCTTATGATGGATTGTATTTCTTTTTTTTCTGTTAGGGTAAAAACTATTAAAACTTGACCCATTGACAACCTAGGGTAACGAGTTTCAGAAAATCTTACGTTTTTGTTTTGCAAGAAAAAAAAACATTCAAAAGCTTATTGTTTTATGTGTGTTATTATGAATGGAGCGGATTGACACACTCCTAGGATGCTTCTATTGGTCGATGGAGGATAGATCCTTGCAAGAACGAATCAGAGACTCAAGTTCTTCAAGGATGTGGATTGAATGGTGACACAAGAGGGATGAGAGAACTCTTGATACTCCTAGATGACTAGCTCGGATATGACACACCAAGATAGACACCCTTAAGGCTCTGGATATTACACACCAAAAGACACTCGACAACTGAGAGATAGCCATCAAGAAGAACAAAAGACTTTGATATTAGATTGCTTAAGTTCTAAAGGGTTTGCGAAACCCTTAAATAAAGAAACCAACAAACATGCTCTAGGGTTTCAGCAAGTATAACATAAAACTATAGTCTTAAAAATAACATAAGAATAAAAATGGATAGTCTTTTAGTAGTCTTGGGTCGAGATAGGGCCTAGGTGATTTGTAAGACAAGTCGTGGCCTCGTTAAAAACCTTCCTCCGGAAAACCTCGTGGGACAAAACCAAAAGCAAGGAAAGAGAGCACACACCAAATGTCTTGCCCTAAACACTAGCTCAGCTTGATGTAGAGATAGCTTGAATGGTGATCAAGATATCTCAGACCATCAAACCGTGTCCAAGCCTTTCTTCTTGTTGTGGATGTGAGGTGAGTAATCCTACAACAGTCTCTTTTAGTTTCTTGCTCTGGAACGGGTCATGAGACCTTCTGGAATGGTCAAAGCATCATCACCAGGCTGCTGGTGCATTGTGGCATCATGGTGGCTTGTCTAAGATCTCTTTACCCTCTTTGGTAAGCTGGTCCATGATCACATCATCCCCTCCCTCTTGAAAAGGATTTGTCCTCAAATCTGCGTTCATCATCAACAAAGGAACCAAGTCAGTAACATTGAAGCTATAGACACATCATACTGTACCTTAGAGATCAAGTTTATAGGCATTGTCATTGATCTTGTGGATGATCTTGAAGGGTCCATCAATTCTTGGCATCAGCTTGGACTTCCTCTCGCTGGGGAACCTCTCTTTCCTTAGGTGAAGCCAGGACCTTGTCACCAACATCAAAGATCTGAACACACCTTCCCTTGTTGGCTTGCTTCTCATAGTACTTAGTTTTCTGTTCAATGTTTTGTCTAGCCTTCTTGTGGATTTTCTGGACCATCTCAGCTTTCTTCTTACCGTCCAAAACTAATCCTTTCACATTCAGGTAAGGGCATTAGATCCAAGAGAGTGGGATTGACACAACAAAAAAAACCCCCCCCCACCACTCAAAAACACACACCCCCCCACCACCCACCCCCTCCTCTTGCAGCCGAGCAGACAGACACTGCGCGAAACGCCAGATAACAGAAAATGTTTAGCCCCCTCCCCCCTGGATAAAGAAGATCCCTTCCCAACCGTTAGATTGTCACAGCATTTGACCAAAAGATAGAGGTCTACTCTAGAAACGCCTCAGCCTTCACCAATTCCACCCAGAAAAAATTGACTCAATCACGTCCTTCATTTGAGCCACAAGGCTATGGACTATTTGTACTGTAAAAAAAAAGAGCAATTCTTTTCTGCCTCACGGACTGGAAGTTTCCGAGGACAGATGACTCGCAGAACCAGAGTGAAAAAAACCCCCCATCGATCGACGGCGCAGCATACTTCTTCGAGTCTCGAAGCTAACCTTTTGCCTTTCCCAAAAAAAAACCAAAGATAAAAGTGGCGTACGGGGATAGGGGGCGGGGAAACGGGGCCGGGGCGCCCGTCGCGCCTCAAAAAAAAAAATTTTAAAAAAAAAATCGACCCGCCAGATTATCAGGCGAGCTTGAGTATATTTCATTTTCGACTTAAGCCATAAGCTACCGCAAATTTATCAGGAATACCCATGGCGACCTAAAAAACTCCTATTAATGTCGTTTTCTAAGCATTGTTGAACGCTATACAAACGCATTTAGAAAGCTATTATTCTATTCATTGTTCCGTTATTAGGAGGGAAAGAGGAACTCCTTCAGAGTTCTCTTGGAAACTCCTTTGGTTTTCTATTATTTATTCTACTGCAACTTATATCATAGTCATCTATGATTTATGTGACAAATACCATCGTCTGAGTAAATCCACTTGCTAGGTTTAGTTTTCTAGGTTTTGATTTGCATGTTATGCCAAAAATAAAGGCATAATTGCTGGGTGTTCTATTGTATCCTTCAAAGGTTGTCGTCCTTATTGCTGCTTCTGCAAGTCCATAACTAGAAACCTGATCATAGGCATAGTTAGCGCTATCCGCAGCGAACTATGTCCATACATCCTAAACTGAATTCTCGCTCGGGCCTACGCGTTGGCTTAGAAATAGATGCGGAGAGCCTGGTTCTAATTAACCTAGTCGAACATATCAAACTCAGTTCGTACATGCTTACTAAGAACAACCAATACAGATCGAAAGCTAAATACAAAATAAGCATCGATCGACATAGTCATTCCGAAGTTCACATACGAGATTAGACAAGTTACTTAGTCAACTAAGTTAGACACGGTACAGCCGGTCATCCTTTCACTTAGATGTCGATTTCTTAGGATTGATACCCTTAGCTTCTATGAATCAATAGTCCACTTGCCTGAAACCCTAAGTTTAGACCCCACCTTCCACAAATACAACAACTCCTTGATTTTCGTCTCCACTCCTCCACCTACTTACACCCCTCTAAATATATTATCTGACCCTAGCGTAGTCTGAAACTTAAACGTCTATTGTGTCAAATATTGAGTTCTCATAGGAAGATACGATACTATTAAAACTAAACATGCAATCGATCCTAACTTAGTTTGAGAGAGTTGTCTTGGGTAGATTTGGGGCACGAGTCGAAGATATTTGGGCGGGCAGGTTTGCGGGGACGTGCTGGCATTACCATTAGACTAGGTGTAGGATTTCGTCTAGGTTTAAATTTTTGTTTTTACCTTACTCTACCTCTCTTTTCTTTTGTTTCAGCGTACATATATCTTAGTACCATGAAGCACGACACTGGCGCCACAACCGCAGCCCGCCGCTTCCTCTTGCGCGCACATAAGAAGGAGCTACTGGTTCCGCCACAATCCATAAGTCAAGATGTCATCGACACCCTCCAGCAGCGAATCAACAGTTGAAGAGAAAGTTATCGATCGACACCCAGCACCATGTCAAGTCCGATCTGATACCTACACTATGATGCGGTCTACAATCAACTCCTCAGTATACGGGGGGTGCGATCGGACAGCCGGACTGAGTGGGGAAGACTGGAGAGAGGCGAGGGGTTGGGGAGGATGGGCGTGGGGTATACGGGGTCGGGGAGGGGTATGGAGTGAGGAAGGTGATTCGTTACGAGGAGGGCGGAAGGAAGGTGTTGCCGGTCGCGAATCGGAGGTAGGGTGAGCGGACAAGTTGAGGTTGAATGCGACGAAGGGGAGCGGTGGTGAGTCGGCTGGGAGAAGTTGATTGCGTGTCTGCTGAGGGTGGAGGGGATGGAAGTTCATTGAGGTGAAGCCATGAAATGTATGATTGGTTAGCTCAGTACCCCTTCCGGGGACTTCCTCACAAAAGACCCCGAAAGACCACATCAAAGAACTTGAGAGACTAGTCTCAGAAGACTGAGCGACATGGAATAGCTGTACATCACGCTAGCTTGCCCAACGTTTTCCCACACTCTCTTTTGGAATGCATTTTGCTAGACAATCGACTGCAGCCAGACTTAATAGACTGGCGAGGACATTAAAAGCACCTTCCTCTACAAAATTTCTCTCTTGATGCTGCGCAGCTCGGAAAAAGGAGGATTGATGTATCGCTGGACATGATGGTTAAAGGCCGGGAGAAGAATGATGGTTAAAGTTCAGTCAGCATGTTGGGTGTTCCTACATTGAACAGATGGGAATGTGAAAACGGATGGCAGAAGTGTGAACAACTGAACACTCATCGTTTTAAGAAGCCAATATTCAGGTTCAACCCCGACATATGAGGTTACACGTTAAAGGTTGTGAACATCATGGATCGGAGCCGCAGCAGACCAAAGAAGCTTGATATAGTTATGCCGATCTCAGCATCGATCCAACACATAGACCTCAACGCGATCGGACCCATGACCTCAACATCGATTTCAACCACCACCACCTCAGCATCGATCGACAAGATAATCCTCATGGCGATCACATCTATCGAAAACCCTGAAAGATCGAGTTGCCCTCATTGACATTGCAGTCTCAGTTTTGAGTTGATCAAATCGATTATAAAGGGATTTCTTGGAACTTGAGGATGAGAACAACCTGAAATTTGGATTTCAGTTACTTGGAGATGAGCTGGATGACAATCAACCACCACTCGGATTAAAGATCTGGAGGACTTCACCAAAGGCAAAATCGATCCAACACCCGCCTTAATGCTATCCAATCTACACCCACCGTTGGAGAGTTCCCATGAATACATTTGACGCTAGAACCAACTAAGGAAAGAGTGCATAAGGTCTGAGACCTCAAACCACTGCTGTCCAAGAACCATCTGGAAACACTTATCTGCGCTGAAGAAGTTGTTGGGTTTCACAAAATAGTGAAAGATGATTTAATGACCATGTGAGTTTTGTGGTTCCAGGAATTGTTTTTGAGTTATGCCACCAGATGGAAGTGGCATTGGATCCCTCACATCAATGATCCTAGATACATATCGTTTCTCAGAGAATATTGGGGCTAATGAAGTGACGTTAACCATAGGGATCCCGGTCGCAGAATTCCCGATCGACGCCCCACAAAGAGCACTCGACGACGCCACAATTGGGCACTCGATTGACAATCAACAGAAGAGTCGTCGACAGCCCGTCGTGTATCAGAGCAGATGAGTTTGGAGTGGCCAAAATATTTTTGAATGAACGCAACCAACACGTCAAGGCGGTCCATAGTCTGTCGATTGATCTCCCACTTCTCAGATGTGTCAGAAAATTCAGAATGCCGCAGCGATGCTTCTCACAGCCATCTCTTTGCAAAGCTTCGAGCACTCCTCTATTACTTGAGATGATAGACAAATAGAAGAGTCTGATGGCAGGGAGGCTTTGTTAGAATGAAAGACAAATAATGTGGTTGGGGAGGATCAAGCAATGAAGAGAGACCCTAACGTGACTTGCAAGCAAAGAAAGAGGAGAGGCACTTGAAATAAACGAAGGAGACCTGATGGGGAGCCTACTTCACGCTGCATAGACAGGTCAAGAAAGACACATCACACACTATGACAAGACAAAGACAACCTACACAACTATTAGCAATCAATCAACCAACAATAAGCATAGACCCAAAAGACACCCATGTGTCCTTTTTGCGCTCCTCTCACTCCAAACATTAGAATCCTAGATCAGCATCGGGTCCTCCCTTATTATATTGTTTTATTGCTTTATTCAATGTATGCGGCCTTAGTTTAGGTATGCAAATTCACAATGAGGTAAGTACATCTTCCCAAGTTTTCAATTCTTGTTGATGAATGCACGCCGAGGATGTTCCTTAGAGATCCTAATTAACTACCTCAGTTGTCCATCAGTTTGCGGATGACATGTAGTAAAAATAACAACTTAGGCCTAGCTAGACCAAAGAGTCTTCCAAAAGTAACTAAGAAACTAGTATCTCTATCAGAAAGCTATTAGTCCTAGCCATGCCATGTAACGAACAGCCTCTTTAAAGAACAAGTTAGCAACATGCAAAAAGCATCATCAATCCTTATGACACAAAGCTATTGAAATGTGCGTATTTTAGAGAATCCTATCAACCAAAACAAATATGGATCCCTTTTCCGGTTCTAGTCCTAGGCAATCCAAAAGAAATACATGATATGTCATTCGCAAGGGCTTGGTGTGGAATTGTAAAGGATGTGTACAAACCATGAGACTGGACTTGACTTAGCATGCTTACAAGTAGCACACCTTCCACTATGAGCTAGTACGTGCGCATCATCACTTTCTGCTTGTCCTCAAGTTGTGTAGAACCTTCTATGTAGACATACGTGCATATCCATCAAACAGATCGACAAGGAGAACAATAAAAGATCTCTCTCTCATTATTCTGCGTTGTCTCAATCTTGCACTATCAACTATGATCTCTCACTCTTAGGACCTCTCCCTCTGGTCACGAATCACTCCTACATGTTTCTCTCAAGTGTTCTTGAGTATCTTCAATATACTCTCTATTCTTACATGGTATTCAGAGCCATTTGGCTCCCTAAACCTAGTTTCTCTCCGCAAAACTACACTATTCTTCATCACTTCTTTCTAACAGAGCAAACATTCTAAAAATGGAACAAAAAAAGGCAATGGTATTATTCCCATCAATCTAAAGGGGAGTTAACTACCTTCTCTGGTCAAGAATTGATCAAGAATGCGCCCTGTTGGAGGAAGAGGCTTATGGTCCATATCACTATCAGTTAGGAGGCGCCAAGCAAACTGTCCAAGGAGAAGATGGGCAAGGAAGATCGGTAGCAGATGAAGGCAAATGGAAGTCAAGAAGAACTTTAATGGTGCGAACATCCTCCCAG
>CAJHQP010002311.1:0-89079 GCA_905132765.1 Moricandia arvensis | reverse complement strand
ATATGTTTAAAATATTTGATTTCTAAATTCTCTATAGTTTATCATCTCTGTTTTGAAAATACAACGTCAGATTCAGATAACAAAAACGTATGCATAGCAGATTTGTACTACGAAACCACAGGATCGAGCTAAATAATAAAATAGGCGTTAGATGGAAAAATGAAGTATGAGTGATTATAGATAAGTTATATTGAACAAACTCGAAATGAAAAAGTTTAACAAAAATATTATAATATTTACTATAATAAGGACTGAGAAATATTTGAGACTAGCAAATCAGTAACCCTGCGCGCAAACTTGTTTATTAAGAGATTCAATGACTATACTAACTATGAATTATACAGATATAGCAAAATAAAATGAGTTTGTAAAATAGAAATTGTTAGATGTCTTTGTCATTAGGACTATGTACAAAAGTTCGAGAACAGAATAATTGCGAGGTTTGTGTTCGACGTTTCAACACAAGAAAAACAGAAAGAATCATCTGTATAGTATATCAATACAAGTACTTGATAAAACAGAAGTATTATTGGAAAAAAACAAGAAGAAGAGTAAATTCAGAAGACAAAATAGATTTGAATGTTACTTGGAGAAGGTAAAAGAAGAAGACAGCGGTGGAGAAAGAGCCTAGAAGTGTTGACAGCGTCGTGTGGCTTCACGCTGAGTAACACCACCACTCAAAACCGCAGCTCATACCGCTAATCCTATCTGTGTGTCTTATTCTGTCGATATATGTGGCCTTTCATTAAGTTGTTCACATGTATTCGATAACAGTATAATTTCATTTTCAAAATGCAAACTCATGCAAATTTCTCTTTCTCGCATAGATAACTGTCATGAATAGTAAATTATTACACAAAACAAAAGAGTTCATTTAGATTATAGTTGTCACTTGGTATGTTAACAGAATATATATATAAGGACCGCTTAATGTTAAAGCGTAGGAAATAACGTGTGAATATATCAGATGTATTTCTGGCATGGAAGTATATGTATCTATATGAATATGTGTGTTGTTTTTTGCTAAAATGTATGGTCTATATAAATGAGTGTTGAGTTAAGTAAGTTGATGGAAGCAATGAAGAGATATATTCAGATCAGCAGTCGTTGGATAAAAGGTTCGAATAGAACAATAGAATAGAAGGAATGCTCTTGTTGGGTGCAGCTAAGACACAAATATGAGCAACTTAGAAGAAAACTAGACTTGATTTTTAGATATAAAGAAGGATAGAAGAAATATAAAGTGGTTAAACGAGTGGGATTATCTAGAGATTAAAAGTAATGTTCTTTTTGGTCTCTGGTCGTCGAGCAGATGGCCGTGTGTCTGCTGTGGTCAGTGTTTGTTTCTTTAGAGCATGTCTAATGGGGGAGCTTAAGAGGGTTGCTATTTTATTATTTTTTTTATTTTTTTTTAAAAAAAAAAAAATTAAAACAACCACTCCGGGCCGCCAACGTTGTAGTTGGAACCCATGAACAGTGAAAAACCAATGCTAAATTGGGGTTTTTTCTTTATTTTTTTGGAACATATTTAAAACTAAATACATCCCCTTCTCTTCAAAATAAGGCAACCCTTCCCCGCTAAAGCGCACCCTCTTTAAGGCATAACCGCATTAAACAATGCTCTTTTTTCTTTATTTTTCTTTAAGTTTCGGTTTTGGATTTTCGTTAATTTTATGTTTTCCACTAAAAAAAACCCAAAACCATCAAAGCCAGCCCACAATGTAATTCTTTAACGCGTCGTTTTCAGAACGCCTGATGGAAAACAAATAATCAATGTCCCCTTTTCTTCTTTCTTCAAACCCCTTTTAAGTGCAATGCCAAAAGTATACTAAATCCACTTTAATATGCGCCTTTGGTTTAATTTTCCCCATGGGCATAACTTTTTTGGAAAATTTACTTTTTTTACAAAAAAAATATAATTATTTGTGTTTAGTATATTCCTTAACTCTTACGGGGTTTTATGAAGGAACCGGTGGACAAATATATATATAACCCTGCTGATTTTATAAATATTCCAAATTATACCCACATCTTTATATTATGAGACTTTTATTTTTGCGAATTTCAGACATCATCAGCTTTTATTTTCACGATTAGCATCTGAGATGATTTTCCTTTGTAAAAATTTAGACAATGTTCTTATAGTCGTCCATGCTTAAAATAAGTTAACATGATTGTGTCTAGTTGACCACTAGGACTTCTAACTGCTAGAAAGTTATTAATATCACTTGAAGGTTCTAACCATATCTCTTGCCAAAACTCATGCTATCCATCAATGTATTTTTGACCGCATATAGAGTAGATCATAATAGACATACACAATGTATTTGTATCACTATATCTCGTAAAAGAATTTGATTAGTAGTTAGTAGAATGGTCGCGACGTGGTATTTCTCGTACGTATAAACAATCATTTTACCATAAACAGGATTATATTAGTGAAAGGATAAGCCAATATTCTTTAGGAAAGTAGACGCATATGTTAAGTTGTTAACATATACACAATATTCTTAAAACCCATAATAACTAATAACTGTTCATAGGAAGCCAAATCCATCAGGGAGATCCACAAGATGATGACAGGATCCCCATTTTAGAAGTCGTAAAAGAGAAGTAAAGAAGATGTGCAGTACTTGCAGAATTTATTTGGTTTGCTATATATTCATGATAAAAATACCAGAAATAAATCGTGGTCCCAAATTTTAAATTATCTAGAAAATTAAACACTAATGAAACTAGATAACTAAAAATGAAAATTCTTGTAATTGTAAGAAAAAATATTGGTACAAAATTCGAGAAAAAAAGTTTTTTTTTGTTTTGGTTAATATTTGCAATTTTTGTGGCTAGTAAATTTTGATGAACCACAGAGTAAAAATAAAATACCAACAATACTCTCACAGAAAAATTGCTTTCAATGAGTATTTATCAAAGATAATGGCGGTCTGGTTGTACAACCAATGAAAATATTTATCATGTACTTATGAATTATTCATTTGGAAAGAAATCTTTAATATTAATATACTATTAAATAACTTTTCTTATGAAAAGACACATAATATAGCACTATATATGTGTGTGTATTCATTATCAATTGGGATGTTTGTGACCTTTTGTCTCTTCTTCAGTTCTCTTTCTCTTTACTTTCTTTTTGTTCCAAATCCAAAAGAAAATGTATGCAATGAAAGAAGAAGACTGTCTTCAAACGTTTCACAACTTACAAGACTATCAAGACCAGTTTCTTCTTCATCACCATCCACAAATCCTGCCTTGGTCATCTCTACCTTCTTTTGACCCGACCTATTTCCCATCTAACCCGACCCGTTATCCTGACCCGGCCCCCTACTTCAACAGGAGAGCTTCCTCTTCCTCTTCTTTTGACTATACCGATGGTTTGGTGTCTCCCCCTTCCATCGATCATCATCATCCAAACCATCTTAGGGTTTTATCGGAAGCTCTTGGACCCATCATGCGACGTGGCTCATCCTTCGGGTTTGATGATGAGATTATGGGGAAACTGAGTGCAAAAGAAGTCATGGATGCTAAGGCCCTGGCTGCTTCAAAGAGTCATAGTGAAGCTGAGCGAAGAAGACGAGAGAGAATCAACACTCATCTAGCTAAGTTGCGAAGTATTTTACCAAACACAACCAAAGTAAGTTTTTGTAATTAATATCTTCTTTTGTCAAAAAAATAAATTAACATATTCTTTCTTTCATTATCTCTTTGATGTTTTGAAATTGAAGTTATGTTTGTGAGAAATTAATATAAGGATAATTAATTGAAACTATAATACATTTAAAAAAAAACATGTTCCTGTTTTTAGTAGTAAAATTTTATTCTTCCAAAAACAAATCACATTAAGCGATATATTTGGTGTGTAACTACATAGATCATAATATTCATGTGTGGAGTTTATGTAAATCTGTCCAAAATTCGATGAAAATAAATCATCTTGCAATTTTATCTCTGTTCAAGTATTATCGTTTAGTAATTATATTTCCGTCTTTTTAAGCAATAAATAAACCATAGTTTTTTGGTTTCTAACTATTCATCATATTATTTTCAGAAAAAATATTCATCATATACGTGTTATTTTACAGCAGTTATCATTATCAAGAACACTAATTAAATATATATTTCTCGTTTTTTTTTGTCAACTTATATTTCTTTTATTTTTTTCTTAGACGGACAAAGCTTCGTTACTAGCGGAAGTGATCCAACACATGAAGGAGTTAAAACGACAGACATCACTGATCACGGACACGAGTCAACTCCCAACAGAGTGCGATGATCTAACCGTTGACTCAGCTTACCACGACGAAGAAGGAAACTTGATGATAAGAGTTTCCTTTTGCTGCGAAGACAGGACCGAACTCATGCATGACATCATCAGTGCCCTAAAGTCTCTTCATCTTCGAACCCTTAAAGCCGAGATTGCAACCGTAGGTGGTCGAGTCAAGAATGTCTTGTTCTTGAGCCGAGAAGACGATGATGAATATCATAGAAACTTCGATGGTGTTGACGTGGATAATGATGATGATGAAGAGAAGAGATATGATCGTGTGAGTTCTATAGAAGAAGCGTTAAAGGGGGTTATAGAGAAGTGTGTCAATAATAATGATGATAACAATAACTTGGAGAAATCATCTTCAGGGAGTATTAAGAGGCAAAGGACTAGCAAGATGGTAAATCGATGTTATAATTAGTTATATTCCTCACCTCATAAAATGATTGATTAGATCATCAAGTACTTAATTAATTATGTGCTAATTAGACTTGCAAAAATGGGATTATGTGATAATTAATTAGTAGTATGTTGTGAGGGGGAGGTTATTTGGTTTGGGTTTCTTCTTCTATGTTTTTTAATCTATGAAGGACCCTTTATTTAGGGTTTTATAGTAATTTGTTTGGTTTATATATATGTATTATAATTAAGATATTTCTCGTCTTGATTAATACAGTAAATGTAAATAGTTTGGGTTTGTATTTGTTGGAGTGGAATCAAGAAGTTTTCTTTTTTTAATTACGAACTAAGTGAACCATATTTTCTTGTATGCAACTCTGCACTATATATAGAATCATAGAGTACCCACACTACTACCACAATGGCTTTTTTCTTCTAATTCCCATTTTCTTTTCCAGTATGATTAACCTAAAAGATTTCGTTTATATACTATATGTACTTAATTATCTATAATCTATAACGATAGAAAAAAAAATCTCCTACCGAATCCATTGTTAAGTTTCTTAAAAATTATATGAGTAATGTCGAGCTCAAATTCTCAATCTGCATGGGAAAATTTCGCATCTATATACTTTCAATTTTACATAATTTGCTAGGATACGAATGTATACTTCGTATATACATATATCGTTAATTCTATATTTCCTAAATTAGATTGGAGTAGAGGGTTGTTATATAATGGAAGATTTGTAACTTATAGCAAGTAAAATCGAAAGGAGTAGAACGAATCCTTTTCGTGGGAAGTGAAGACTTCGATCTTTTGTTCTGTTTATAGAAACTCTTGTGGGCTTTAGTTTCGGGATCTTTGCAATGTTGTCTCTTTCGCCGTTACTGACTCTTCTCTTGATCTTACGTTATTTATTATCATACAGTTGCTACCGCAAAGCACATCACGTCATGATCTCGTCATTTGTGTATTTATAGTTTTTTTTTTCATATTTCGCTCACTTTTAGTTATAAACATATAACAAATTAAAATCTTTGTCACGTTACCTGGAAAAAAAATTACACATTATATTGATTATATAGTAAGATT
This sequence comes from Moricandia arvensis, assembly GCA_905132765.1. Taxonomy (NCBI): domain Eukaryota; kingdom Viridiplantae; phylum Streptophyta; class Magnoliopsida; order Brassicales; family Brassicaceae; genus Moricandia; species Moricandia arvensis. Next base: position 83,302 of record CAJHQP010002311.1, on the reverse strand, counting down.
TTATTTTACTTTTCAGATTTTAGTTGTTCTTATTTGAAACCCTGGTTTCCCTTGTTTCAACTAAGAATTTTTTTCCATATTTTTAACATATATCTGAAGACTTATTAAGACATTGATGAGATCAATTACTAGTTCAATTGGCCAATGGTATGGAGTTATTATGGGCCTGAGTGGACTTACTTGTATATGTGATATGTTTACGTTTAAGAAAAACCTTAAGCTACTGGGATACTGATATTTTCTAGCCCATGGGCTGATTGATTTGTTGAGGCCCAAAATAAAATAAAAGCTAAAAAAATGGCCTATGTAGGTTTCGAACCTGCGACCTTCGCGTTATTAACACGACGCTCTAACCAACTGAGCTAATAGGCCAAACGATAAATTTAACAGCAACTATATATAAAACCGGTATTAAGTGGGACAAGTATATATAAAGTATGGGGCTCAGAAATAGAAGATATAACAAGAAAAATATAAATAAACATGCAAAGATATAATAAGAAAATCATGTGCAATGTACAAATTTGAAAGAACACAAATATGAACGCACCTGGACAGAAAGCTCATGTGTTTAAGTACAAGGAATCGCTGTGTGGACCAATAATATGGAATAGAAAAGCATTTATATACAGACCAAAAACACTTAGCTTGGTTGGATTTGTGACTACTTGGACCGTAAGAATGTATATAAAATAATTTCATTACTGGAAACAATGAATTTGGCTAACTTTAAAACACAACATGTGAAAGAAAGATATATTGGCTCCATTTGGCAAAATTGTGAAATGGCATAATGATAACAACTTAAAAGATGAAAATTAAAATTAAAATGGCCTAGTCAATTATGGAACAAAACTTAAGCTAGTTAGAAAGGAATATGTTCTTCAGTGTCATTAACTTTGTAAAGTACCAAACATAAAACATGATCTTACAAAAATTTAAGGATTGGTTAGAATCTGTTGAATCATAAAATCATTCTCTTAAATATTTCTTAATTTTCAAAATACCAAGTTATTCTAACATTTGGATCACTCGTTTGCTTCCATGTAAGAAACTGATTGATCATATTTTTCATATTGAGTTTTGTTTTGATTTGTTTAGTAAGATGATAGGGATTCATTTCATTTGTTTAACTAGTATTATAACATATTGAATTCTTGAAACAAAATCTAAAAATGGAAATAAGCCATCGTAAGAATGTTTAGCTTAATTGGGTAAATTAAACCACTAAACTGAAAAATTCAGTAACGTGTACATCAAGTGATAAAATTTGGACCCTGATGTGAGAAAGTGAAAATAGCTGAGGTGGATGGTTCTGGTCACGACGGCGACGGTGGTAGGACCGTCGCGTTGGCCCGCCGCGCGTGGTCGAGCTTATGCTCTTGTCTTTTTGACTCGTTCAACTTCTTGTCTCTTCCTCAATAGTGCTCTATGTGTCAAATCTTCTTATTGCTCCATAGATTTTTATAAATTTATTTCACGAAGTAAATACTCAATTTTTAGTGACCGTTGTAACGAAATGAAGAAATACAATCTAAAACAATCCAGTGATATTTGAAATTAATATACATCATTAGGAAGAAGATATGATTTATTGAATTCGAGTTTACTAATTATGAAACTCATCAATTGAATATATATTTTTAAAGAATATGTAGGCGTAGGCGTAGTCGTAAAGATGAGTTGTGAACATATCGGCTGCATAGTTATTAAAGTTGGTCGACAACAGAATATCAATGAGACAATAATGAATATTCAGTTTCTTTCCTCCCACCTGACACTTCGACCCCATTTTCATGCTTTCTTTTGTCATCAACCTATGATATTTCTGAAAATAAATAATATGGAAATTAAGTGTTTGAATACACGTGTTATAGTGACAATATTTTGGGGTTGGACTGCTTGAAAACGTTTCTCTATAAATAATGCACCAGCCAACCAACTCTCATTCAAAAGCCTTAACGACGTCCGCTACTATGTATTCTTACTATTGAAACTCAAATAATTAATAATTTCTTTAAGATAGGATGGGTCTTAATATAAGAATGTGATTGGTTGTGTAATCAGTTTTAGTCTTAGAAAGATATTGAGGCAATCAAAGTTTTAAAAATCGGTCTAGCTGGCGTCTAGACCTCTTTCTATACGACAATTCGATCATATCTGAAACTTTTTCTAAAATTTAATCTATATGATTTAAATTAATTTAAACTATTCAAAATCGTTTAAAATTAATTTAAATTAATCTAAATATGTTAATTTAAGCAATAATAATAGTATAGATCCACAAATTTGTTTAATTTTTTTTGTTTTATATATATATATATATCTAAATTTAATAATTTCTCATAATAATTTTATATTTTATTTAAAACTAAATAATTTTAAATAAATATTATATATATAATAAATCAATAATTTGTTAACGCATATACCTAAAATAATTTATATAATCGTTAATTTTCTATAACGCGTTTAGTTATCGCCTAGCATTTTATTATCGTGGACGTCATTAATCAAAAGAAAAAGGAAATTCACTTTATATTATAACAGAATAAAGTCGACGTACATCATAAATAATTTGGCACCATTTGTCACGTCAGATTAAATAAAGAGGGACCCGAACAATAAGTTTAATGGTGTGTGACTGGTGTTGTATCCTTCGATCATATCTATAGTCATTGAACTTAATTACTTTAATTTGATAATTCAATAGAAAGTAAACAAATGCACATAATGCTGATTAATGTTTAAACTTAACCCATATAATATGTTGGAACAAAAGTAAAGTAGCGTTATCCCATACGTGGAGCACCAAAGTTACATATGACTAGACAAGTACCCAAAGAGCATTTATGATTTTGTTTTATTTTATTAATAGTTATTAAGATTTCGATTTATATACAGATCAATTGGCTAATCATTGCAACTATAAAGAGGTTGTTCGTTTTCACTCAAATTAATAAATAGGAAAATAAGAATTGATATTGGTTAGGTTATGTGTGAGAAAGCAAATTTACATCGGGAGCTATAGAACTAAGACAAAAGCCATTACAAAAGTTTATTCCAAGTTTATCCACAAACTAGAAACACATACGCCCATATCAAAAGTGTTTTAACTTCTTGCAATCAACGGTTTGATCCGGTTCATCTTCTAAGTACCACCACTAGAAGCAACCAAGATCAATCTTGCCAACATAGAAGCATCACAACACATCGTTTGATGATGTAAAGCCTAGCTCTTTGCTCTCTAAGAACACCACCATGTCCTCTACTACTCGATACTCTTCTCTTTAAAACTCCCATCTTTGATATATAGTAGTTTTTTCTCTGATGGTTTTAGTTTCAATGTAATAGGATGTAAGATGAAGCAACAAAGGTTTGTGTTTTATAGGAGATAATGAATAAGAAGAGAGCTTTGTAAGGACAACACGTCGAACTCGCGCGTGGAAGTGCACCCCAACCCACTCAACACTGCCTTTCATCATCCACTTGTGTTAAGTGTCACACCATTTCCAATTTCTCAAAGATACATAATTATAATTTAGACTTCAAATGGTGATGGATAGAACCGAACTCACCGCCATAAATAATAACAATTTTTTTTGGCATATACATATTAATGGTGCCATTGTACCAGTGTTATAATATATTTTTTGAATATATTATACTAGTGTTATAATATATTTTTTTGAATATATTATACTAGTGTTATACTCCATCTATTTCTAAATAAGTATCACTTAAACACATTTCACACATATTAAGAAAATGAATAAATATACTATTATGCCCTTATTTAATGTATATTTATTTAAATAAAAATGATTTTTAAAAACGTCTATTAGCTAATTAAAAGGGTAAGAATGAAATTATATGAAAAAATGCACTGAAAATGTAAAGTGATCTTTTTTTGAAACAAGAAAAAAATGATAGAATGACACTTATTTAGAAACAGAAGGAGTAATTATAACAAAGAATTTTTGTTCATAACTTGTTTGAACATTCCCTTTTCATAAAACCAGAATGCTTAGGTTTAAACATGAATTTGATGGGTGGCAAAATCCTTAAAGGCCATTTTTTTATTTTATTTTATATGGTCACAAACCCCGAACATGATCCCCTCTGTGTTCCCTCTTTTATACGATTTTTATTTTTGAGATCTTATACTTTCAATTTGTTAAAATACAAAAAAAAATTGTTGGCAAGAGGATGCAAAATTTTAAAGCTCCTAAAATTAAAAATTCATAAATCATATTTTTATTTGTATATCTCCAGATACTCTTGAAATTATGACGTGATAATAAGTAGTATATATCCTGATTTATCTATATTTAATCATTTTGGGGCCTCTGTGCATAGTAGTATGAAATATTGGGCTCATTTGCAGTGTATTTCATGAATCATAAGTTGTTTATGTGCGTTTGGATCCACGTCAGTATACCAAATTATTCGACCTTTCAGTCGAGTTGAGATCATATGGGTGCATTGACAACATAGTAAAGGCAATTTTGTAAGATGACAACATAGCGACAATGACTATGAGCTAAAGCAAAAAAAGTGAGTGCTTACTAATTATTAAATATCTTTACACAAGCCCATTAATAAAATCCATGTGGTTAAGGTTCTTTGTAAGTAGATTGTTATAACTACGTTTTTGAGAATTTTTGATAATAATCTTTGACAGTTGCCAGAAAGCAAGTATTATTCTTCAACTTTGATGATACAAATGGAACATCTTTGTAGCTCTTGGTGTTTCTAGTTCATCTTTTTTTTTTCTTCTTCTTAAAGCTCTTTATGAACTATATGATTTCCAATATTTTATCTTTTATTAAGCTATAAAAGCTTGAGTAAAGTTGTTTTGGAAATGCTTAATTTAGTCTTACCAACTACGTATTGATTGGGCCAGTGGTGCGAGTCAGACCTCCAAGTAAAATATATCCCTTCGATTCTTGAACTGAAGAATATTTGTGTGATTTGAGTTTAGGTCTACCAATCTTCTAGTTTTGTTATTAAAATTTAGTCAGGGGGAGTTTTTTTCTTCAAATAATACATTCAGTAAGAGTCCTAAAGAGCTTATATGTATTAATATATGGAAGTTTTTGTTTAAAGAATACACAAAAAAAAAACTTATAATTACCATAATAATGATGTAACCAGATAATGGACCGGGATTTATAGATTAGTGATACGTACTTATCTCATAGTTTTACTTTTTGGGCTTACGAATATATAGAATTATATGGCCATTTTTATGTGGCCCATGTATACTTGTAGTTTTAAAATTCTTTCATGATGGCTTTAAAATATCCAACGGACTTGTTGATATACATTAGTTTAACAAATAACCATTCCTTGTTAATAGATAAACATTCCTAAACGCATAGAGATCATGTAACAACTACGTAACCTAGTTGGCAGTCAGTTGTAGCATGTATTGAAGCAGGTCTAGGGTGCAAAACTGATAGGAGTTATAATTTTTTGGTGCATGATGATCATCATGATGTGAAGATTTTATTTCAATTTTCTTCGCAGTATCGAGTCTGAATCCTTTATGGTATCACAACTCACAAGTTCAACGATCTAAAAATATCCATATAATGTAAAGTCTTATAAATACTCATTTCTCATTTTCATTGACCGTGAGTCTTGCTATTATAAGTAAAGAATACGTTTTGAGTTTGGAGAGAGTCAATGGCGTAACACATTGTGATGTCTACGAAGTAAGAACATGTCGGTCCATTATGTACGGAGTTACGTACATGGTGTAAGTGTATATTTGGTAACTATGCTTACACCTACCATACGTAGAGCTCTGACTTAGTTGACTTGAACTTCTTTCAGTCGTGGTGACGCCACTGCGTTCGTCATTATTAATCAATAAAACTATAAAGAAATAAAAATTGTCGCTTATAATCATTTATGATTATGGCATATTGGTATAGTGGCAGCACGGGTCTTTGCTGAGGTCGTTTACAACAGAAAGAAAAAATTCCCTAAATAAATATCTGAATATAGAGTAATTATTATTTGCATTGCAAGTTGCAAAATAAAATCAAATAAGAATATATTACTGTGCTTGATTCATGGTGTCATGTAGGAATCGTGAAATCTACTTTTTTGTCCTAAAGAATTATATGGATATTAAGCTTTTGAAAAATATTACAGATCAAAAGAGTATAAACCACAAAGAAATCACAATCATTTATTTATTTAATGAAGGCATAAAAAAATCTCTTCTATGTTTTATCTTTGTCAAATAATTCCGGATGAGCTAGTTTAAAGAAAAAACAAAAACCTTTCAATGATCAATATTTTTAAAGATGAATGAAATTAATTTTAATTATATATTATTAAGAAAATCATCTTTCTGATATTATTTTTGATCTATTGGATGAATTTATATATCTGTTTTTTGAAGAAAAAAATATGGTCAAGTGAGAAAATTGGTGTGAACATTTTTTGTGTCTGTGAAATACTTATATGTGTTCATATTTGACTTTTAGTCAAACAATAGTATGTGTTTGTTTGTAAAATTACATACATTTTTGTCCTCATATGTTTCTCAATTTCTATTCTTAAAATTTTATTATAATAAATACATTAGTATTAAATATAAAACTTAAATAATCTGCCATATAAATAATTAATTTTTTATTTCTCTCAGTTTTATCAGGGCATGTATATGTATGATTCAAAAATTTAAACACATTCTTTAATTAAATGCTATAAATAATATTATGTATGAGTAAACTTTAAATTGGTGATATTAATAATTAGATTATGATCTTAGTTTTAAAATCGAGAGTTTTTTTTATCAAAATCTTATATTTTAAATTAATCATCTTCGATAATCTATATATTTTGATCTAAAAATTTAAGATATTTTAACAATTTCACTCTTGTATAAATATATTATATAGTTTACTTATTTTATCATGTTCTAAGAACATATTATGTAGGGGAATTTCAAGTTACCAAATTTTGATGTATCACTTTCATTTTTACCTTCATTAAAGAGATATTTTCAAAAATATCACTTTTTTAAGAGGCAATTTTTTTTCAAATTAATTAGAATTCTAAATTTTACATTCCTAAACCCTACCCCCACTCTACACCACCCCTTAACTCTAAACCCTAAGTCTTAAATAATTAACTCAAGGGTATAAGTGTGTTTTTTCCTTTAAAATAAGAGTAAAAATGATAAAATATTTTGAAAAGTGGTACAAAGTGGTATTTCTGACAATTTTCCTATTATGTATTATTTATTCTTAATTTAAATGAATGCAATATATATTTTTAAATAATGTATGTCGAGTTATCAAAGTAATATGATTTGCCATGTGTAATTTCATACAATTTTTATCATTTTAATTAATAGATCATATAAGAATAGAATATATCAAATATCATCAAATTATTAATTTTTGTATATATTCCCTCCGTTCATCTATTTTAGTTTTTCACACATATTAATAATATATATGCATAATATTTTGTGATTATCTTTTCCATATTCTAAACGATAAGAATCCAATAAGTACAATTAATATTTTTGAAAATATACAGTTAATCATATTAGTTGATAAAATATGCATTGTAATAAAAAATAAATATGTTTTTGAAACAATGTTTTCAAACATGTAACTTTATGAAACATAAAGAATATATATAATTAGATTAACTAATAATGATTAATAATATTTTTGCGAATTACAAATTATGAATTATTTTATATAAAACTGAAGTTTTTATAAGATTTTAGAATCTTTCTTCAACTTATTAAAATTATATATTTATATTCAAAAATAAAATATATAAAGATATTGTAACTAAATTGTTGAAATATTTGTATATTATATTGTAAAAGAAATAATTATATTTATGAAGTTTCTAGATTGTGTATTTTCTGTTGAGATATTATTAAAATATATATTTAATACTTCATACGAGATAGTCCAAATTAAAAACCATATATGAAAATTTTATATGATTTTTTATAATAAGTCGATTATCATTGTGTCTTAAAATAAGTAACATTTTAGAATAATTGCATGTATAAGTATGATTGGAAATATTAAAAACACGTTATTTATTTTGAAACAAAATTCTAAAAATGAATTACTTGAAATAATATAAGTTAAATACCACTTTTCAAAATACATTACCGTAATATTTGGTTTAAGATTTATGATTATTTTTATGGTTTAATATTCAAAGGTGAAATTAAATTATAAATGTCTATAAATAATTCTTAAATATTTATAAATGAGTTGTGAGGCCTTTTTAATTTTTCATAACAAATTTAGATATTTATAAAAAAATAATATTTTAAAGGTAAATTTAAAAAGTAGTATCAAATTTTGGCAGAGTGAGAATTTTCCCTTCTCAGATTGGGTAATAAACATAATTTGAAATAATATAAAATTAAAATATTTTTTTATTTCTAAAAATAATTTAAAGTAAGATTACTAATTAAGAAAAACTAATAAGTATTAGTAAAAGTAATTTATAATTATTAGAAATATATATGTAATTAACTAAAAATTAGTATAAATATATTTTAGAAACTGATTTTTCAAGAAGAATATATAGAAAATATATACTAGTATTAATTTTATGGTGAAGCCACTGGTCAGTGCATAACCTGTTGAAGTCTTCCATATCATTCGGAGATAAAGTGAATGAAGAAACTCGCATCTTGGTGAGAGATATTCTGGGGATCGTTAAGGAAGGAGGGCGAGTAAATATTTGGGCTCCCTGAATGTTTTTCTGGTTCTAAGGTGGAACTTCTTTCTTATTTGAAGGATAGAACACAAAGTAGACTGGATTTATGGTACCTACAACACCTATCTCAAGGAGGTAAAGAGATTCTCCTTAAATCCACTGCTGGAGCTATACCTATATTTGCCATGAGTTGCTTTAGACTGCAAGACGTTGCTTACTAAACTCTCTAGCATGATGGCCAATATTGGTGGGGTCTGAGGGCACATCAAAGAAAGACTCATTGGATCTCTTGGGAAAAGCTTTGCCTCCCTAAAAACCTAGGAGGAATGGGTTTCAGGGACCTTGAATGTTTTAATCAGGCTTTGCTAACCAAACAGGCGTGGAAGATCCTCAACAGCCCTCAATGTCTTCTTGCCAGGTTTTTAAAAAGCATATACTTTAATGATGTGGACTTTCTCTTGGCCCCTATTGGTAGAAATCCTTCCTTTGCTTGGAGAAGTCTGTTATTTGGTAGAGATCTTCTTCAAACAGGTCTGAAACCCGTAGTTGTAATGGGCGATGTACAAGAGTTTGGCTAGACAAATGGGTGGATGATCCGATTGAAGGTCTCAGGGCTCCTTGGATAAAAAACATCACGTTTGATGTTAATTTGATGGTAGATTCCCTCATTGATCTTGAACGAGAAGATGGAATCAGCAGAAGCTCAGTGAGTATTTGTGCAAAGTGATGTGAGATCATCACTAGAACTCAACCAGTGTGTCACAAAGAGGATTTTTACACTTGGATTCACAACAAGAGTGGCTTAATCTCTGTTAAATCGGCTTATTGGTTAGCTTCGATGGCAAAGTTTCAAGTAAAATTCCCTGAATCTTTTCAACTTCCATCTCTAAATGGCTTGAAAGAGAAGGTCTGGAAATTGCACACAGCCCCGAAAATAAAAATCTTCATTTGGAAAGCAATGAGTAACGCTTTGCCTGTTGCAGAATTGATTAATGCCAGAGGAATGAATGTTGATGACAGATGCCAAGCGTGTGGAGAGGAGCCAGAATCTATTAATCATACCTTGTTTGGTTGCCATGTAGCCAGACAGGTTTGGGCCCTTTCTTCAATCCCGAATCCGGGTGGAGGTTTCACGAGCTCTCGATTTATTCCAACCTCGACTTCCTTATTAACTACAGGAAAGGTATTAATTGTCTCAGGTTTCTTGAGGAGCTGGCCTTGGATTATATGGAACTTGTGGAAAAGACGAAACGATCTGTTATTTAAAGGGAGAGTGTTATCAATGAAGGAAGTGGTTCAGAAATCAGAAGATGAGGCTGAGGAATGGTTTCTTGCACAAAAGGTTGAAAAGGAATGGTCTGCCACAGAGAAAGGAAACACGTCTCTGACCCGTTCTAAATGGGAACCACCACCAGTTGGTTGGCTCAGGTGCAATGTCGGGTTGACTTGTGTAAAAGTCACGGTTTGGGGGGAGGAGGATGGGTGCTAAGGAAATGAACGTGGTATCGTCATACTCCATAGTCGCAAATCCTTTGTGGGTGTGCTTAATAAGATGAGGCAAAATTTGAAATCCTAAAATGGGCTGTCGAGAGTATGAGGAGCCATAATATCTCCAATGTTATCTTCTCCGGGGAACTGGAGGATTTGTTTGGAGCTCTCACAAGACCTGATGCATGGCCTTCTTTTCTGTTTTATGCAGGAGAAATTGAAAGAGAGTTGGTGGGGATAAATGGTTTTGCGTTTCAGAAGTTTCGAGAGAAGCAAACAGAGGAGCTACTTTCATTGCACAAAGTGTCACAAAAAAAGGGTTCTCACAATCATATGTGGCAAGAGGTCATCCTCTCTGGTTGTCTGAGTTGTTTGTAATGAAAGTAGTCTCCTCAATCCTGCTCGTGTTTGTTGCAGAAGTTTTTTTGGGGCTTTTGTTGTCTTTTGTTTTCTTTTTCCAAGGGCCCTTGTCCATGTGTTTGGTCTTTTGGTTTCCTCTGTCTTACTAGCTTGTTTTTGTTTTTCCTTTTTTTGGGAAGTGGATTGTCGTTAGGTTGCTTTGCCTTGTATTTTGTTCTTAAGGAACTTCTTTGTGGAATGAAATTTCTTTGACGGACTACATGAATTTTAATCTGACTATCAGCTTCTCACCAATGGCAAATATATGTATGGGGTGGTTGGTCCCACAGTCTCGTCCAATTGTCTTTCTCTTTGATTAAAATTTATAATTAGTCAACAAAAGCAACTTGAAGTGAAACAAACACGAGGAACTGACTAACGAGCCTTTGGACTTAATTAGTGATCAATTAGTTGAATATATTATTCTTTAACATTTTCGTTTGGCTTGGCTTGATTTGTGACTTGGATAGAGGTGTGTATAAAATATATCTTGTTCAAGTGGCCCATAATTATCTTTCTCCTGATATAAATCTTGCAGAATCTTGCAAAATCCGTGACTGATAAATTTTAATATTATAAATTAAAGTTGATAAATATCTATTTAGCTGATGTTGAATTCAGCAAAATAGGATAGTTAGGCACTTCGAAGGTTTATCTCATATTAAATTTTCTTGTGATCAACATGTTTGTATGTCAATTTCATATTATGTATGCAAAGGCTAAGAGATTCTAATCTCTTAAACTTAAGAAAAAACAGATGTTTAAAAATATTATTCAAAATATTATTAATTATTGTTGATTAAAACGTAGTGAACGTTTAGTATACAACATTTTATATAATTGTTATTTAACATTGGTTATTACGACCAAATTTTTAATTAAAAAAAACATTAGTTATTACGCGCGGACACCGAACAGCTTGAAGAGACAAGTTGGCTAATCAAACACGTAAATGGGAAGAAAATGCTTGAGATTGACGTGGAACAAAGTTTTCATTTCTCCAAAAATAATACGAAAGTAATTGGCTGGTGAACAAAGATAAGATCTCTCCCATACCAAGATAGAGTATCTTAACACAAAGTTGACGAAAGAAGATATTTTAAAACTATTTCTCTGGCTGCTTAAAATCTGAAAACTAGAAGCATATTACATTTACACCTAACACTGCCACACCTAATATGATGTGTTTTCTCGACGAAAAAAAAGAAAGAAAAAAAGAAAGGAAAAAGAAAGAAAAAAAAGAAAGAAAAAAAGAAAGAAAAAAAGAAAGAAAAAAAAGAAAGAAAAGTGAAAAAAAAACTTTCAAAATAAAGAAGAGAAAGTGTTTTTTTTTTCTAGTCTACTCTCCGCAACATTTTTCTCTGTATAAAATGTGTTGTGTATGTCATTGGTATCAGTATCACAGCGTCGTCTGTTCATTTTATTTCCCTGATCCGGAATATCCGACGAACCGTGAATCAATCGGCTAATTTCTAGATGTCTGACCATCGGTGTCAGTCAAACCCAATTATTCAATCGCAAAGTTAAATACCTTTATCACCTAGCCACATATTAAAGTTATCTGAAAACAACAAATTCGAACTCACGATTCTTAAAATCATTGTAGGCACTCAACTACTAACGCATAGTTTTCATTTTTATTTCTTCGAAGCTTTTATATTAGCTAGAAACATATTAAGCATATGGGTAACTGTCCTAAAAAGTCGAGACATCTTAGCATAAGAGTTAAACTTGCAATCTGTATTGGGACGTAAAACAAAAAAAAAAATTCTAAATCAGTATTGGCAATAAAAATTGCCATGAATTGCCCAGCGAACTAAGACCGGATAATCTGAATTATGTCTAGCTGTTTAGATATGATTGATTCTTAACTCTAAACTAATTAGTAATGAACATAATATTTTTTTTAATATCAACTATATACAACCTTGGTTGAAAAAAGTCCACAATAAAAATAAAAGGAAAAACAAATTTTAAATTGGCGAATAAATAAAAAAAAAATTTGTAAAACACACACACACACACCATATTTTCGGTTTGCGTGTTAGTTATTTATCTTGTACATTTTCATTTATATATTGTCAATAATTTATGTTTCTATAAAGGAATAATTAATAGGGATATAAACTACACGTTACGTTTGTGAATAAGCGTGTGTGAACTTATTCGCTTAGTAATCATCGTGATCTAAACTTTTAGAACAAAAGTTATAGTATTACTGAAATCTTTTTTTTTATATATTATTACTGAAATCTATAAGCAGTTCTTATCCCAAACCTTATCACAAAATACTTAAACAACACCGGAAGACAAATGATAATTAATGTCTAAACTTTTCATGTAATCATGTAAATGTGATCAATCTTTGATGTAATATTCGTTCTTGATCTAAGAAAAATGATACGAGTTAATAATAAGATCGATCTCCAAAACTTACAATGTGTAATTTATCTAAATTATAACGTATCTATGATATACTATCTCCGCTTCAAAATTATTTGTTGTTGTAGGGGTAAATTTTTCGTTTCAAAATAAGTGTTTATTTTATAATTTTAATGTAATACTTAATAATTTTTATATATTATTTTATTTTTATTGGTTGAAATGTGATTAAGTGTATAGATAATAGTGTTTTTATTTTGATAATATATAAATTAAATTTTCTTCAATCTGTATGCAAAAACTTAAAACGATAACTAAAATGAAACGGATGGATTATTTTAATATGCGAAAAATTAAATATATGATTAAATATTTAGCATATTACAACGGCTGCTACCGACAGTAGATGTGGGGTATAACTTCGCGCAGACATATTAGGTTCATCATCAAAGTGTCATTATATTATATTGATTGTTTGTCTTATATTTGATATCTAACTTAACTGACCAAGTTTTATGTCTCAACCACAATAATTCTTTGAGGGTTATGTGTACATGATGCCTAACACTAAGATGCGAAGATAATCTCGACAGATATTAAACTAATCCAAACAATTAATGTGGATAAACATTAGCTTTTGCATTTTTCCCATCACGTTTCATTGATGACACGAGTAAAATATACATCTTGGACGCTATTAGAGACTTTTAGAGTTATGAAGAATTGCAATCTTTATCTGAAAATCCTTTGCCATATATAATGTCCATTTTTCATAAGGTTTATATCAAAAGATACGATATCACTGGTAGTCTGGTGCTATCAGAGACTTCAGAGTTAAAATTCTTATTTAAATTCCTCGTCGTACATAATTTTGGTCAAAAAAAATTAAATCGAATTAATCGTGACCGAATTGAATCAAACCAATTTTTGGTTTACTTCGGTGATTTCGATCGATCCAAACTAACCGACCTGAACTATTCAAAGAAACCGAAACCCACATGCCTAAAGAGATTAGTGCCTCTCTCCGGTTATCATTCTTCAGTTTCCTAATATTAAGAGCAGCATGTTCCTCATCAGACTTTCCGGACTCCGAGGTGTTTCTTCATGTCGTCTCAAGTTTAATCACTTTCAAATTAGTTTATCTAACATCTTAAACAAACATGTGCATACATATCACAAAATATCAAGGGTTTTCGTATTTATGTGTCCATACAATATGTTATCCAATCATTTTGACGTTAGCAGCAGATAATTAAATAAATCTCATCAAAAAAAATTATGGAGTTGGTGTGACCGTGTGAGAGAGGCAATCTGATTCTCCGGCGCTTTCGCAGTGTTCCCAATTGGTCCTTTTTAAAACAATTACACTTAGAGAAAGCCAGGAACCTACCAACAAAATAAGTATTTAAATACCATTAAGATATTAGCAATCAATTTCACTCGTATTAATCCACAACATATTTGTATACATCAGCTTTTTATAGCCAATTTTTTAAAAAGTATAACAAATATTTTTAGATCTTGAGATTTTTGGTTCTATGATCTATCGTATGCAGCTATACGTCACAATAGTAATATACAAACAATTGTCTCATATATAATTGTATAGACACCAAAATTGCGGTATTAAAGTAACTATAAAGAAGAGATAGATGGAGATTGTTGTCGGATTTCTTATGTTTATTATGTATAAACAGGTAAACACAAATTTAAAACAAATTTCCAACAGTTTTTTGTCATCACTAATTCCAATAGTTTTTTTGCATCCACTAATTCCAATAGTTTTTTTTTTGTAAAAACCAATGTATTTTAATTAGGGACTTCTTATTCAGCATGTTTATGGTCTAGTCGAAAAAAACATGTTTATGGTCTAGTCGAAAAAACATGTTTATGGTCTCACTATATAAATTAATTATGAATAAAAATTAGAACCAGTTAAATCATGACAGACAAGCCAAAGAGTTACTTTTTTACAAAGTTTTTTTTTTCTCAGACAGAAACTTCTCTTATCTTTCTATTCCTTTGTTATTATTTTCCAGTTTTGTCTATTGGTTAATGAGAACTGAGAAGAAACTTGGTAAATTCTATCAATGTGGATTCCCTAAAGAGTGTAAAACCGATCAATCTGAAAAATGCCTACAACGGATCCATTCTCAACCAGCAAACACTAAACCACTTTTTTTGGTTGGTTTGTATTGCTACATTATGTTGTATTTTGCTGAATTACTCAAGAACGCACGGGGATTTGAGAGAAAAATGAAGTTTCTAAAAAAATGTGAGGAAATGAAAATACAAGTTAGACACTTGCTAGAAATAAATTTGAATATAATACTGGTTACACATTAATTTAGATTTGATTTTTATTTTTTATTTCTTTTAACTTGACACTTTTTTCTTCTACAAGTTATTTTTCTATGCAATGTGATTCATCTGTTTTCTTTGTAACAGATAATTCTATCTATTTCATAAAAATCTATTCACATGTATTACACCATGACAAACAACTCTATTTGATATACTAGTAAATATTTTTCCATAAGTTTTTTTTTTTGATAATTCAGATATCCGGATCTCTCACTTAGTCTGTCTATTCTACCGCGTCCAATCGAAACTAGCGAAAAAAATCATGTAGGCCAAACGGAAACTATGTTAACTCTGATGTGGCCGGAGTTCGAACTCGTGATGGCAGACACCTCAACCGAGGTTCCTTTACCACCAGGCACGAGGTCCGGTTCCATAAGTTTACCACCGTTAATTTATAAAAATCACATCATATAGAAAATCGAATCTTAAAAGGTTCTAATGTAAAAACGTTAACTAGCGTTTTGGTCAGCTATTAGACTAAAAAGCGTTTTAACGGACACAAGTTAAGTTATAAGTATAACTTTATATATAAGGTTATATCATAAACCCCTAATATTTACCGTATTAGTTTTAAATGACAGAAATACATAGTCACAAGTCAACCAAATCGTTTGCATTCAGCATTCTGCAGAGTTGTTTATATTATGATCCCATATACACACATGCACTCGTTGTAGTGGAAAGGGAAATAAAGATGCTTGAGAATATACGAAGAAATGGAATAAAGATAAGGCATATTATCACAAGAGCATCAACCATATTATTTTGTATACACACGGAGGATTCATGCTTGCAAATGATTCCCGTGGGGAAAAAAATTGTTAGTTTTGTTACAAAAACATATTAATTTTCAGTGAGAGAGGAATAAAACCCAATAATATTTTCGTTATTGTTAATCTATTGCTTATGATTATAATAATCGGTAACACCATGCTTGTAAATAACATCAAAAAGCTCAGGGGGGTGAACTTCAAACAATATTTAAAATTTTCATGTGAATTTTTTTATCCACCCTGCCCCACTTTCCTCAAGCCGCCCAGAACAAATTCATGGAGTATAATTTTTGTGATCATGAACATAGTAAATTAACACTAACAACCTGTGGGGATAGTTGGTATGTCAAATGAAATGGAATGCAAAATAACATATGCTGTAACAAGTATTTACTGTATTCTTTATCAAAAAAAATGTTTTCTAATTGCATGAACCTTCTTGTGAATTTAAGTTGACCCACAACATACACACACAAAACCCATACACCTGCCCATATTTATACTTTGTTTCTCCTTAAAACACACTACAAATAATAAAAAGAAAAGAAAATATTAAATACATACATGCACTTAATGTTTTCTTATTCCCCCTCCTGTCTCTCTATATAAACACGTTATTGTCACTCATACATTTCATACAACATTACCATATCTCTCTCTCTCTCAAATCTCACAAACTTCTTGTGATTTCTCTAATATGGAACCTCTGAGTAGTCTTTCCGAGAGCTCGACAAGCACCACAGATTCCGTCCACATTCCACCGCCGCCGGCAACGGCCAAGCCGTCATCTCCGGCGAGTTTACACAGAATGGGAAGTGGGTCAAGCGTGGTTCTTGATACCGAGAACGGCGTCGAAGCAGAATCAAGAAAGCTCCCGTCGTCAAGATTCAAAGGCGTCGTGCCTCAGCCAAACGGACGGTGGGGAGCTCAGATATACGAGAAGCACAAGCGCGTGTGGCTCGGCACTTTCAACGAAGAGGAAGAAGCGGCGCGTGTTTACGACGTAGCCGCTCTCCGTTTCCGCGGCCCTGACGCCGTTACTAACTTTAAATCACCCTCGACGTTAGGTAACGGTGACGGTGACGAAGTAGAGTTTTTAAACGCGCATTCGAAGTACGAGATTGTTGATATGTTGAGGAAACACACTTATAAAGAGGAGTTAGAACAGAGGAAACGTAAACGTAACGGTAACGGTAACGGAGACACGAGAGAGAAAACGGCGTTTGTTAACGTTACTGTAGCGACGCGGTTTAAAACGGCGGAGTGTCTGTTTGAGAAAACGGTAACGCCGAGTGACGTGGGGAAGCTAAACCGTTTGGTTATACCGAAACACCAAGCGGAGAAATATTTTCCGTTACCGTTAACGGGAGACGTTTCCGTGAAGGGAACGCTGTTGAGTTTCGAAGACGGTAACGGGAAAGTGTGGAGGTTCCGTTACTCGTATTGGAACAGTAGTCAAAGCTATGTGTTGACTAAAGGTTGGAGCAGGTTCGTTAAAGAGAAGAGACTCTGTGCCGGTGATTTGATCAGTTTTAGAAGATCTAACGGTCAGGATCAACAGTTGTATATTGGGTGGAAGTCAAAAGCCGGGTCGGATCGGGATGCGGGTCGGGTTGTCGTGAGATTGTTCGGCGTTGACATTTGTTTGGTTAAGTCTCGAAACGATGTCATTGTGAAGGAAGAAACGGAGATGTCGTTGAGGAGTGATAAGAAGCAACGCCTTGTAACTACAATTTAACAACTCTCTTTCTTTGTTTTTCTTGTAATTTTCTTCGAAAATCTTAAATTATTTCTGTTAAATACTTCAGAGCCAAGTGAGTAGTGAACACTGAAAGATTTTTTTTTTCCTTTTTCTCCCAAATGTTCATGCAATTTGATCAGGATCTTTTTATCAGGGTGTTTTTTTTCTGATGGACTTAATTATCTTCTCTAATGATAACTTTGTTTATGAAAACCACGTGTTTGTGGTTGGGTAGTCAAGGCGTTCCGTGGATTTCTAAAAGTATCTGAATTCGAATCTGCACTACACCAGATTTTCACATGCGCGGTCACTAGGGCTTTCACATTCTGTCTCTAGAATGGTATACCATTTACCAAAAAAAAAAACTTTGTTTGGTGAAACTCTTTTATTAAGACAATTAAAAGTTTGATTCGTAAAGAAATAGGACCGTGTTATATTACTATTCTAGCTGTTAGTGCTAGTTCGTTAATATGTCAATGTCACCATTCGGATTCAAAACATGCATACATTATACGTTGTTAATAACAAATATAACAAGAGCACATAATGATTTTCCGAACCATTATTTACTTGAAAATAGAGGAAAAGATTCTTGAATTCACGAACCAAGAATCTAAAAACTTGAAGGTAAAGGATTCAAGATTCGAGGAAGAGGAGTACACTAGGGGATGAGCCATAGCCAAGAAAGATCTTCCAGTAGCCTCTTCCATGTTGACTTTATCTCCTTCTATTTTCCAGTCAAAGCACTGCACCATCACACCAATAGTGATTCCTCCTAAGATATAGGCCACATTTGATCCAGGACATGCTCTCCTTCCAGCACCAAAAGGAAGAAAGTTCAGTACATGCTCTCTTCTCGCATCCTCTTCCCCTAAAAACCTCTCTGGCTTAAACTCATCAGGATCCTTCCAAGAATCAGCATCTCTCATCACAGCATAAGCATTAATAACAAGTGAAGTGCCCTTAGGTATGTAGAACCCTCCGATCTTACACCTTTGTTCAAATTCTCTTGGCAAGAGAACACCTGGTGGGTGTAACCTCAGAGATTCTTTGATGACCGCTTGCAAGTAAGGGAGTTTTGGTAGATCAGTTTCTTGGATCAACCTTGTTTTTCCTACAACGGAGTCTATTTCTTCTCTGAGTCTCTCAAAGACTTTGTGGTTGTTGAGGATTTCAGCCATTGCCCATTCTGTTGATTTTGAAGAGGTGTCACCAGCTCCAAAGAATAGCTCCTACAATTGTTAATATTTACTGTTATTTTGGTTCAGTGGCTTATGGTGTGCTAAGTACTCGAAGCTGGACCAAAAATATTTCTTAACATGGATCCAAATTCATTAATAACTTGAAATCATAGAAATCAGATAAATGAACTGATTATAGTTTTGACGTGATGAACAAATAAATTAGTTTCAAAAGTTCATAAATTCTTAAAATTAATTTCGTTGGTTAGGGTGTATACACCAAATTTGATGATTTAAATTGCATATTTTCATCAATATGATGATTTAAATGTGAGACTTTTCTGTTGAAATCTCTATACTGTAATACTCAGGTGTAACCTGCATAATATATGCAATTGAAAAAATCAACCTAATAAACCATAATTTATTAAATTAATAATTTTAATCAACCATATAAACAGAGAAAATTAATAATTAAATATATTAAAATTTAAAAGTGTGTTATTGATTAGTTTCTCTAATATTTTTTTAATCTAAAACAAAGGGAGCCCAATTACCCAAAACTTACAAACCAAATTTAAATTAAAAAATCGGTTCTGTTGGTTCAGAAGCTTATGGTGGGCTAAGTACTCTAGCTGAACCAAAAAAATTTTCTAAACATGGATCAAAATTCATTAATAACTTAAAATCCTAGAAATCACATAAATGAACTGATTATAGTTTTGATGTGACGAAAAAATATATATTAGTTTCAAAACTCATAAATTACTAAAATTAATATCATTTGTTAGGATATATGCACCAAATTTGATGGTTTAAATTGCAATTTTATACCAATTTGACCATTTACAATGTAAAATGTGTTTTTCTTCTATTAAAATCTCTAAACTGTAATACTCAAGTGTAACCTGCATAATATATGCAATTGAAAAGATCAACCTAATAAACCAAAATTTATTACATTAATATTTTTATCAACCATATAAACAAAGAATATTAATAATTTTGATCAAATATATTAAAATTATTAAAAGTGTGTTATTAATTGGTTTCTCTAATGTTTTTAATATAAAACCAAAGGGAACCCAAATACCTAAAACTTAGAAACCAAAATTTAAATTAAAAAAAAAATCTTAAAATAGCTCTATTTTTTTGTCATAGAATAGCTTCCAAAGAGAAAAATGATTAAAATAGATTTTATTAAAAAGTATAAATATACATTTATATCCTTATAGTTAACTATCTAGACTTTAAGTTTAGAATTATGAAGTGGAATTTCGGGGGTGAATTTAAAATTAAAAAAATAAAAAATATTAAAAATTAAAAAATTAAAAAAAATATTTCACTCATTTTTTATTAAAAAACTATTTTGGTGACAAAAACTGTATTTGAGAAAATGAAACAAACCAAAAAAAAATAAGAAAAAATTCAATGCTCTGGTCTAGTTTGGATTTCAGTAAAATATTAAACCAAACAAAGAGAGAATAGACATACCGCTAGTAACGCCTTGATATGGTTCCTAGTGATCTTATACTCTACATCTTCGTCCAACAATGTCTCCATAATTTCATTACCAAGATGATGCTCATCCATTGTCTCTTCACATCTCACAATGATCTTCTCCAAGAGCTCCTCAAACCTGTAAGAAACATCCATCACCTCCTTTCTAAAAGGTGGTGAGATCCCTATCTTCTCAAGCGGCTTACGCAGTACTTGTTGCAAGAATATCTTCTGTGTCAACGCAGCGATCTCAACACTAAACTCAGAGACTCTCTCCTCCTCTGAGAAACTCTTCCCCAAACTCATCTTCCCTAGGACACAACTAACAAGTCTCAACGCTTCCTCACCAATCTCAACGCTCTCTTTCATCACTGCCTTATCAAGAAGATCTCTATAGAACCTCTCTATCTCAACCCCACGAAGGCCTCGTGACCGGTCCAGCGCCTGTGGTCCTATCATATTAGTAGTGATGAGTTTCTTCATGAACTTCCAGTAGTCTCCATAGGGAGCTTTGATGAAGCCATAAGCTCCAAAGACGATGCACTCATCGATGCCAATAGGACCGTGAGAGGAGATGCTCCTGTCGTGGTCTTTGAAGATCTCGTGGGCCACTGAGGCTGAGGAGACGAGAAGGATGGGGACATTGAAGATGCGGAGATGGAGCATAGGTCCATACTTGGATGAGATTTTTTGGAAAGATTTGTGGAGTGAAGTGGAGAAGAGGAGGTGAAGGTGGCCGATGATGGGAAGAGAAGGAGGGCTTGGAGGTAGGTTAGAGACATTCTTTGGTTTCTTGAGGAAGAAGGTAAAAAGAATAAAGGTTGGGAAGATGCATAGGAGGATTATGATGAAATGATTTTCAAAGTCAACGCTGGCCATAGCTTCCATTGTTGATACAAGGGAGATGAAGCAGATGATTTTCTTAAACCTACCAAGGAAGTGTGAATTAATGGAGATCTTAAAGTATATAATATTAAATATCAAATTGTTGTTTTATTAATAGTTCCAAAGTGACAAGTGAGAAGTTGACCTGCTCATGTGGAAGAGTTATGCCTCTGATGGGTCAAGGATTATAACGTTGCTTTGAGTTTAGCTTTGTGGTGTAACCAAAGAAGTATGGTCCATTGCCTTCAACGCCATTTTTTCACTTTTGCACAAACCCCCTTTGCTTGCAAAAGGGCTGCTTACAATCAAATCTTTTCTTAGCAAAGATGCTGCGTTATCTTACCGTAAAAAGAACATATAAATATAAGAGCAAAGAGGTTATCTTACCATAAAAAAATAACTCCAGTATATTACAATTTATATAAGAGAAAATTACTAGAATATCATAAAAAATTGTTATATAACTAGAATAACATATATCTTCTGAAAATTTCTAAAATGTTTGTAAAGGCCTAATAAATTATAATAAACACTCTTGGTTAGTTTTTTTTAATTGAGTTTATTTATAATAAAAATTAATTAAAATTATTAACAAATTCACGTCACCAATAACTATAATGCATGTCACTACTAACAATCTATGTCACTAATAATTATTATTAAAAAAGTAAAAAAACAATAAAACAACGTTTAACTTAAATTTTCTTCGCGATTAAACACCATCATTGTTTTCAAAAGAAATCTTCTCCGAAATCATCTTCTCCAAAATCGTCTTCTACTCGATCGTTCGTAAGCGTCTTCTCTTCAAAATACTTCAAAATATTGTGATGCTATTTTATCATTTCGCATATAAACATGTATTTACATTTACTATAAATATTTTCTATACACTAAATAATCAAAAACAACAAAAATGTATCGATTAAATTTAATTGATATATATATATATATATACATAAAATAAAGTATCTTCTCATTTTTACATTAAAACATACATAATATATAAATCTAAAAGGATTTTTTTTTGTAAATTAGTATATCCATAAATTAATCTAGTATGACTGTCCTGATATTTTTTTTATCAACGTCTCAATATTATTAATTTATAGAAGTTTACTGTAATTTAAAAAATAGTCAATCCAGCAATGAATTTATTATAAATTTTTAAATATACTTTCAAGTCCGTATTAAAGAAAACAATTTAAGCTTTTTATTATAGCATTGGATTCCAAAATCACACACAGAAATTGTAACCTGGATTATAATGTACAGACAAAAGTACCATATATACTAGAAATCATATTTGTGACATCAAACTTAAATATACCATGCGTATGGATTATGTAACTTGTTTCTTCTGATAATTATACATTTTAGAGATAAAAAGACCAAACGAACGAAAGAGAACTACACACAACAATGGTGTGGTCATGTGATCAGGTCGTAGTGGATATTCATGTTGCGGTTCATACGGTGGCTCGTGGTCGTGTCCTTCTTCTCCGCCTGTGAAGTCTTCAATTTCGAGAATCTCGACCCTCCGTTTCATCTTCTTCTGCAGTTTTACTGCAACATCCGACGGTCTAAACTGTCCACAAACAAGTATCTTGCGTTCCTTTTTCTGAATCTCGTATGTCTCAACGTCTTCATATATAAAAAGCATCAAGAACATGTATTATAGTATTAGAGTATCGCATTCTTTAGCTTTTCATCTAAACATTATGCATAAACCTCAATTTTGATTTCATTACATTATGCTTATTTTTTGAAAAAAAAACATTGTATATTATAATTTATAACCAATATATACCAACCTTTCATATTGATGAGAATTCTATTTAATTTTCTACAACAAGCATTGCAATCCAAGTTAATCCGCATCACAACACAACATAGCCTCTGCTTTTCACCATCAAAACATCAAACCAAACACAAAAGAAATATAAACCAACAAAAACAGAAAAAAAACACACACACCTTTTGCGACATGGGACGAAAGAGCAACAATGTTTTATGATATGTTTAAAGGTCAAGAGAATATAGATTTTATGATAAAACTATATAATAAGCTCTTGGAATCAGATTCTCTAACGTAGGTTGAGCAGAGAAGATATATATAAACCCAACTGGTTTTGTTATGTTACCTATTATCATTGAGAAGCATCTAATTATATATATCTATCTATCTGACTTGTTTCTAGATGGTTTCACAAAACCGGGATAAGAAATTGAAATAACCGGTTTCAATCATCTGGTTATTATATACCAACTGGTATAACGAGGCTTAGAGTACTTCAACTCTCTAAGGGAGAGAGTCATTCTTGAAGTCAATTGGTGAATTCTTGAAGACATATGTTCAAGTCAAGTCATGTTACTTTCTCTATCAATTTCTCCGCAATTTTAAGTTATTTTACTTATTATCACATTTTAATAATTATATAAAGATCTATTATATAATTAAAACAGATTTCTATTAATAATTCTTTTTATTTGAATAAATTATGTTTTTATAAAATAGATAATTCTTATGTATTATTTTGTTATCTTGAAAATATTTTCTCGATAAATATTAAAAACTAAGATATTAAAATCATAAATAAATATAAATCAAGCAAAACATTTGTATAAAATACTTTCTAATATGTGAGTGCTGTTATTTATAATTAATTGAGTTTAATTTATAAAAATATAAATCATAACTTATTACGCTGATTATTTAATTAATAAATCTTGTTAAGAAAAAGTTTCTAATATATGAATGTTGTCATTTATAATTAACTAGATGGGTTGCCGCACATGCGGGCATAAACATTTTATAAAGTTATTTATTAATATTCACATTACTAATAAAAAACTATAAAAGATAAATTATTAAAAAAAATTCATTTAAATTTTTATGTAAAATCTCTATATATAATATATTCATTATTGATAAATGAATCTTAAAATTCACTCAATTATAGAAATTAATAATTTTATTTGATTAATATTTAGTTTTTGTGTTTTCTATATTTTTTTTAAATTTTACTTTTTATTAAAAGATTTATTTGGATATTAACACAATATATATATATATATGGAATTTCAAAAATACCACTTTCTTTGTACCATTTTTCATTTTTACCTTCATTAAAGAGACATTTTCAAAAATATCATTTTTTAAGGGACAAATTTTTCTTAAAATTAATTAGAATCTTAAATTTTAAATTCCTAAACCCTACCCCACCCTACACCACCCTGTAACTCTAGACCCTAAGTCTTAGATTAATTATAAGTGTGTTTTTCCTCTTAAAAAACAAGGGTAAAAGTGATTAAGCTATTTTTTGAAATATAGTACAAAGAAAGTGGTATTTTGAAAATTTCTCTTTCTCTCTCTATATATATAATATTATATAAGAATTATCTTGTTATTTTTAATAATTTTAGATTTTGGATAATTCTTGTTATTATTAATTTTAATCATTTTATCTAATATATATAATTAAAAATTCGTTTTTATTTTTAAATAATTTATATATTTTATTCATAAAGGCATAAACGATATTAATCATCTAGCTTTTTAATTTTAACATGGGGCTCCGTTGCGAAATATATGTGATATACTATATATATAATATATAATAAGAATTATCCTGTTATTTTAAATAAATTTTAGATTTTGGGTAATTCTTATAATTATTAATTTTAATCATTTATCTAATAAAAAATAATTTAATCATTTTATTTTTGAATAATTTATAGATTTTACTCATTAACGGTATAAACGATATTAACCACTTTACTTTTAACGTGTGGAAGTTCCATTACGAAAAATTTACTTCACAAATAATAGTATAGATTTGATGTTTCATTTAAACTTTTTCAAAACATAATAATAACTTATGCTGAACTTTTAATTAAAACATAAACTAAAATATTTTAATAAATATACATATATATATACTAATAAATATTTTAACAAATAATCCTCTGTTTCTTCTCTAGGGTTTCCGCCGCCGCCGGCCGACGGATTGGGCTTCACAGCCACCGTCGGTCCGGCCTAGTATTTTTCGTTTCCCTTAGTCCTAGTTTCTATGTAGTGAGAGATTTCGGTATTCTGTTCCTTTGTATCATCTAGGTGGGATGTTGTTCCGGGAGCGGAGGCTTCGACAGCTTCGTCGACGCCGGCTCAAGTCTCCGGGGTAGAGGCGTTCACGGCCTTGCGTGCCGGCTTTAGTAGCGTAAGTGGGTTTTTGTCTCAATAAAGGTGTTTAGGTTTCCCTGGTTTATTTTCTCGTTTATTTGGCGGATTTTTTTGGTGTGTTGGATGAGAAATCCGTCGGTGAGTGGAAGCTCTCGTGGATTTGATGTGTGTGAAAGGCGAAGCTTATTCTGGGTGGTGATGGTGAAGATTGTGGATTAGATCTCGCCACGGCGATTGAATCTATCCGTCTGTGGACCCCCTGGTTCTAGCTGTTCGCGGTGAAGAAACGGAGTGAGGGGGTTCGGTGAGGTTCGATGATCGGAACAACTGGATCTCCGGTGATAGCTAGAAGAGGTGTTGACGCAGCGCTTCGTGACACGTGCCCCTGTTGCCGAGGATGGTTACACGTGTCTTTGTTTACTCAGTCCGATCTTCCAGGCGGCTGTGTCGTGATCTCTTCTAGGCTAGGGTTTTATAAAATTGGGCTTTAAGGGCGTTTGTGTGTGGTAGTGATACCCGTTTTGTATGGATTTGATTGGGCATGTATTGTGTAATGGGCCTCGGCCATTCTCTTTCTAATTATCATTGACGGAAAAAAAAAAAAAACAATATATATATACTATATATTATTATATTTTTTTTTTTGGACTTGTGGTGTAGGTTCACAGATCCGAAATATGCTAGTTACTGGAAAAACAATTACTAATTAAAAAGTGTACAACATCTAATTGACATTGTAAATGAATGGATGCATCCTAAACGAAAGATGAATAGAATCGGATATAGTCTTCTCTATCCTCTAGATGAACACAATCAACCCTTATTTGGGTGTAATTTAAGACAAGCGTCAAGAATAAAATTTATTCCAGTTTTAAAATAATGTAAAAGAAAGGTTGAAAAATCAACCCAATAGCTAACTATATTCTAAAGATCAGCAAAAAATGCAAAACATAAGTAATAATTCATAAACAATACGATATCTTATATTATAACACAGACAATATGATATCTTATATTACACAGCTAAAAATACAGAAACATTATTGTTCATTTACAACAAAATCCAAACTGTCAATTTAACAACTAGTCTTATTTTTTTATGTAATAGTAACTCCATTAGATACTTGCCCTTTAAAAAAAACTAGAGATTTTGTAAATATTGGGAAGTTGAACAAAAAAGACATAACATTTTACCAAAAAAATTTAGTGGACGTAAGTAGAAGAGTTAGAACACTAACTCACATGCTTAAAGCTAGATTTAAGATATGACTAATTTTCTTGAATGTGACATCATCATAAAAACTCAAGAAAGATCAGTTGCACATTCTATAACTCACAAACTGATTCAATAGATTTCCAAGCTTCATCGACTATGTACGACCTGCAAGCCGAGGGTATAAACACAGTCTTAGATTCATTAGACTTTGGTCGTTCTTAGAGGTGTCAAATGGTCCGTCCAGAGCCCAAATGGGCTTAACCAATTGGACCATTTTAGCTTTTGGGCAATAGTGGGCGGTCCATATTGGACAATGGTCTAAACAAGTGTCCATAACCAATAGAGACCATGTCCATTTGGGCATGCCCATGGACACCCAATAGTATTTAGAATTATTTTAATTATTGAAAAACTACATTTTTTCTTTAAAATAAGGAAATCATGTTTTCCCGCCAAAACATTTTTTTCCATCAAAAACCAAAAATTAAGCTTTCCCGCCAAAACCGAAAATAATGTTTTCTCACCAAAACCGAAAATAATGTTTTCTCACCAAAACCAAGAAATAATATTTTTCGCCAAAACCGAAAAATCACTATTTCCTGCTAAAACGAAAAATTATGTTTCCCGCAAAAACCAGAAATCACTTTTCTCGTCAAAATAAAAAATCAAGTTTTCTCCTCAAAACCGAAAAATCGCATTTTTCCGCCAAAACCGAGAAATCGCGTTTTCCCGCCAAAACCGAGAAATCGCGTTTTCCCGCCAAAACCGAGAAATCGCGTTTTCCCGCCAAAACCGAGAAATCGCGTTTTCCCGCCAAAATCGAAAATCGCGTTTTTCCGCCAAAACCGAGAAATCGCGTTTTCCCGCCAAAACCGAGAAATCGCGTTTTCCCCGCCAAACCGAGAAATCGCGTTTTCCCGC
The DNA here is from genome assembly GCA_905132765.1 of Moricandia arvensis. Lineage (NCBI taxonomy): Eukaryota > Viridiplantae > Streptophyta > Magnoliopsida > Brassicales > Brassicaceae > Moricandia > Moricandia arvensis. Next base: position 55,548 of record CAJHQP010002311.1, on the reverse strand, counting down.
CAAAACCGAGAAATCGCGTTTTCCCGCCAAAACCGAGAAATCGCGTTTTCCCGCCAAAACCGAGAAATCGCGTTTTCCCGCCAAAACCGAGAAATCGCGTTTTCCTGCCAAAATCGAAATCGCGTTTTTCCGCCAAAACCGAGAAATCGCGTTTTCCCGCCAAAACCGAGAAATCGCGTTTTCCCCGCCAAAACCGAGAAATCGCGTTTTCCCGCCAAAACCGAGAAATCGCGTTTTCCCGCCAAAACCGTGAAAAGAAGTTTTTCTGCCAAAATTGAAAAATTAAGTTTTTCCGCCAAAATTGAAAAATCACGTTTTCCGCAAAAACAGAGAAAATAAGTTTTCCCTCCAAAACCGAAAAAATAAGTTTCTCCGCCAAACGCGAAAATTCACGTTTTCCCACCAAAACTGAAAAATTAAGTTTTCCCGCCAAAACGAAAAAAAAATCACGTTTTTCTGTCAAAACAAAAAAAAATCATGTTTTCCCCGTCAAAACCGAGAAATTAAGTTTTTCCGCAAAAAACAAAAAAAATCATGTTTTTCCGTCAAAACCGAAAAAATATGTTTTCCCGCCAAAATAAAAATTATATTTTTTCCGGTAAAACTGAGAAATTAAATTTTCTCACCAAAAACAAGAAATTAAGTTTTTCCGCCAAAACCAAAAAATTAAGCTTTCCCGCCAAGATTGAAAAATGTTATTTTTTATCAATCTCGTAAAATTTTAATTTTTTGTTGAAAATGTGTTTTTTCACTAAATTTGTAAAACTATATTTTTTGTCAAAATCATAAATGTATATTTTTAAGAGGTCTATGGACACCCATTGTCCATTTGGTCTTCACCCAATTGGACCATGGACCAATTGGTCTTTTGTCCAGTTGGACCATTTATTAATTGGGCACGTCCATAGTCCGCCCAAAATGAATTGGACTGGGCAAACCCATGGACAGCCCGCCCATTTGACACCTCTAGTCGTTCTCTGTCCCGCGAGATTTAAGCCGTGGGTAGTAAAGCAATGAATCCGTTTTCAAGTCACAGTCTCTCTCTAAGCAATTTCCACAAGCCGTGTGTAGCAAGAAACTCAAAGTTTTTGTCTACAAATTTTCATAAGCCGTGGGTAATAATATTCTCTAAAGACTCTTCACAGACTGTTTTCAAGTCATGGTCTTTGTTTATTAAAGCCTTTATAAGCCGTGTGGGTAACTCACAGTCTTTGTCTAAAGACTTTATGGTGTACCGTTTGTCAATTTTTCCATCCAACAAGGCAAAAACCAAGTAACCAACTCAATTTTTCCATCCGACAAGGCAAAAACCAAGTAACCAACTCAATTTTTGGTATATACTCTCTCTCTCTCTCTCTCTCTCAAGACTTGGTTTAAGCCGTTGGTCGTTTTCTCCATCCAACAAGACAAAAACTAACTCAATTTTTTTGGCTCATACTCGTTGTCTTAAGACTACTATTGGTCGTTTTCCATCCAACAAGCTAAACACCAACATGTAGTCTTTGTAGAGGGTTGTGGTGAAGTAAAGGTGTCTGTTTCTGTTTTATATTATTTGTCTTAAATTCTTTTCAGCCGTTGGTCGTTCTCTGAAGCCTTGTGGTTACTGTAAAGGTTTGGGTCTTTGGTTCATAGTCTTTGTTTAAGCCGTTGGTCGTGTTTACCGTTACAACAAATCGACAACCATAGTCTTTGTGTAAGACTTTTCTAAGCCGCAGGTAGTTCTAAAGCCTTTTAATAAGTCGTGAAAGCAACTCAAAGTCTGTCTAAAAAACTTTTCATAAGCCGTGGGTAAATATTGTCTAGAGACTTTTTTTATAAGCTGTGTGTAGCAAGCAAGTCAAAGTCTTTTGTCTAAAAGCTTTTCACATGTCGTGTGTAGATATTGTCTAAAGACTCTTCATAGAAGTCATGGTCTTTGTTTAAAGCCTTTATAACTTATAAGCCATGGGTAACTCAAAGTCTGTGTCTGTCTAAACACTTTATTTTTTGTAAACCATGGGTTGTTTTGATCCATCCCAACGTTTCCTAGTCTTTTTGTCTAAAGACGTTTTACAAACCACGGGACACTTGATCCATATAAGTCTTTGTCTAAAACTTTATTGCATGTTGCAATCACAGTCTCTGTGTAAAGACTTTTCTTAAGCCGTTTGTTGTTTTGGCAAGCCTTGTGTTACAAGCAACTCAAAGTTCCTCTTAAAAACTTTCCATAAGCCGTGGGTATCTGTTGGTCATTTGATCCATCAAACGTGTCTACAGCCTTTGTCTAAAAAATTAATTGCAAGCCGAGGGTACAAACAAAGTCTCTGTCTAAAGACTTTTCTTAAGACGTATGCTAATCTCGCAAGCCATGGGTAACTAAAGTATGTCATACATTCTATCACAAACGTCCTTTCCTTAGACATGCACTACCACCAACCAATGGTATTGGGGCCGTGGTTTAAAAACTTTATAAGCCCTATGCAACTCACAAACTTTGTCTAAAAACTTTATAAGCCGTGGGTATCTCAAACCGGTGGTCATTTTTTTTCATCCACCGTTAGTTGTTTTCACATCCAATAAACTTATAGAAGTCTAAAGGGTTCGTTTTTAAGACAAAAATAGGCCTTTGGGTTGCCTAAGACGTTTGCAGAGTTGCTGATCATTTTTTTCATCCACAAAGTCCAAAACCAACCCCTAGTCTTTGTCTGAAGACTATTTTTTCTAAGTTGTGTGACTAAACAGTGGTCTTTGTCTAAAGACTTCACAAAGCCGTGGGTACTTGTAAATTGTCCAAGTTGATTTGAGTCTTTTGTCTAAAAACCCATTGTTAAGCCATGGGTACTGGTATTGTCTAGATTCAGTCCATGTCTAAAGAATTTTTATAAGCCGTTCGTAGTATTGTCAAGATTCAGTCTGTCTAAATACGTATCATAAGCCGTTGGTAGTATTGTTGACTAAAGACTCTTTATAAGGCTGCTTTCAACTCGAGAGCTCTAAAGCTTTTTCATAAGCCGTGGGTAGATGTTGTCTAGAGACTACTCATAAGCAGTTTTCAACTCAGTCTTTTGTCTAAAGACTTATCATCAGCCGTGTGTAATAAAGCAGCTCAAAGTCTCTATTTAAAAACTTTGGTTAGCCGTGGGTCATTCGATACATCTAACGTGTCTATAGCCTTTGTCTGAAAATTTTATTGCAAGCCGAAGGTACAAACACAGTCTCTGTCAAAAAAACTTTTCTTAAGCCGTATGCTGCTTTCACAAGCCGAGGGTACATTATATCCCAAACGTCATTTCCTTAAACTTGTTGTTGGGGCCATGGTTTAAAGACTTTGTAAGCAGTGGGTAACTCAAAGTCTTTGTCTTATAATCTGTGGGTCTTTGTGTTAACTTTATAAGCCGTGGGTAACTCAAACTCTTTGTGTTAAGACTTTATAGGCCGTGGGTCTTAGTCTTAAGACTTTAAGTTGTGGGTCTTTGTCTTACGTGGGTCTTTGCCTTAAAGACTTTATAAGACTTTGTCTTTAAGACTTTATAAGCCGTGGGTCTTAGTCTTAAGACTTTATAAGCCGTGGGTCTTAGTCTTAAGACTTTATAAGCCGAGGGTCTTTGTTAAGACTTTATAAGCCGTAAGACTTAATAAGCCAAGGGTCTTTGTCTTAAGATTTATAAGCCGTAGGTTTATGTAAACCGTGGGTAACTAAAGTATCTCATACTTTCCATCTTTTTGCTTAGACATGCACTACCAACCAATGGTTGTTGGGGCCATATATTTAAAATTTTCTATGGCTCTGGGCTTCAGGCAACGGGACAATGTCCCCAAAATAAGATTATGACAGAACACTATTAGATTAGTCTCTGTCTATGATCTTTTTTGGGGGTTTGATAAAACCAAAACAAAACGTTCTCTGTTTTGAGGTTTGATAAAACCCTTTGAAAATTCTTATTAAAAGGCAAATCAGAACAAAAACAAAAGACTGAACCAGAGACTATTATTACGGTGCAGAACAGCTAAAAGAACAAACTTTTAGAACTCAAAACAACCCAAACAGCTAAGAGACATTAATCGCATCAACCTTTTAATTAAAGTAATCGTTGTATCTGTTCACTTTATATCATCAAATCCTAAGTCCCGATCAATAATAGAACATCAAATACCCCAAATCTAACAGCACGACCAAACTTCACAAGAGATCAAAACTGTAGCAATAGACAGAGAAATACCTCGACGACGGTTTCAGGCGCTTCCATGTAGATTCAACATCACTGCAACAAACAAACAACGAACGGTTAGTGAAACTTGAAACCCTAACTCACAAAATCGCAAATCAAGATCGCGCGAAACCTAACCGATCGAACCCTAAATAAAAGATAAGTACGAACAAAAGCGATTCACGATTACAACAAACAAACAACGAACGACTAACGAAACTTGAAACCCTAATTCACAAAATCGCAGAACAAAACCCTAACTCGAAACGTAACCAATCGTATCAGTTTCACGCGAACCCTAAACAATATAAGAACGAACAAAAGCGATTAGAGAAACTGAAATAAGGAACATTCTAATCTAAAAAGAGAGAGAGAGAGCAACGAGACGAGATCTTTTGTTGATCCGTTATATTTCTCCAATCGAACGGTCCTTATATCAGATGGGTTTAAATATGGGCCTAATAGAGTTTGAGAATAAGGCCCATAATATGGGCATTGGTTCTTGATGACCATTCCGCCTAAACCAGCAAGGCATCTTTGATGTTAAGTAATGTATTCATTTGGTTTGAAACTTACATCTAGTTTAAGAAACAAAATAAATAAAAACATGTAATCAGCGTTTTAGACTTTTAGTACAAAAAATACCTTGAGATTTTTTCCCTTAAGATTTTGTGACAAATACCTAAAAAAGTTTTTGCCACAAAATTAGTATTTAAGAAAAGAAATGAACAAAATATGTTTTATTAAAAATTATAAATATACACTTATACATTTTGGATTAATATTTTTCTAACATGTGAGTGTTATCATTTGTAATCATTGTGATTTTTATTTACATTTTTTAAGAACATAAATAATAATTCCTTATGTTGGTTTTTAATTAATAAAACATAAATTAATAAATATTATTAAGAAAAAGTTTCTAATATGTGAGTGTTATCATTAATAATTAATTTGATGTTTCATTTATTTTTAAAAAGAAATAATAATAACTTATTATGCTGAATTTTTAATTAATAATATATGAACTAGTAAATATTTTTAATAAAATGATGCTTACATATGCGAACAAAACACCTAATATATATATATATATATATATATATATATGTTATGTCTAGCGAACAAAATGATGCTCATATATTTTTAATATATATATATATTGGACTTCGGGGTGTAAAGGTTTAGAGATCCAAAATGTGCTAGTTACTGAAAAAAAAACTAATTAAAAGATGTAAAACATTTAATTAACATTGTAAAATGAATGGATGTATCCTAAACGAAAGATGAATAGAATCGGGTATAGTCTTCTCTATCCTCTAGATGAACATCAATCAACCCTTATTTGGGTGTAATTTAAGACAAGCGTCAAGAATAAATCTATTCCAGTTTTAAAATAATGTGAAAGAAAGAGTTGAAAAATCAACCCAATAGCTAACTATATTCTAAAGATCAACAAAAAATGCAAAAACATAAGTAATAATTCATAAACAATACGATATCTTATATTCTAACACAGACAATATGATATCTTATATTACACATCTAAAAAAATACAGAAAACATAATTGTCCATTAACAACAAAATCCAAACTGTCAATTTAAACGACTAGTCTTATTTTTATTTCCATTAGATACTTTGCCTTTAAAAAAACTAGAGATTTTGTAAATATTGGGAAGTTGAACCCAAAAAAAAGACATAACATTTTACCAAAAAAAAAACAGTTTATAGAATTTAACATAGTTATAGTAATCATCCGCGTAGAATGCAAAATTATGAAGATCATTTCTCATGTTTCAGTGAAACTATACTAAGTACTACCACAATCTGAAGTTTTTCACACATGCTGATCTACAAGAGAAGAGACTCCAAGATAAATCTATTTCATAAAATGAGAGACCTTATAATACATTCAAGCACCAAACTGAAGGAATTACTAAACACTATTAGAATGATCACTCACGGTTAGGAGTATAACACAAAACAGTAACATTCAAAATTCAAAGATACTACAACCATAATCTGCAGGAGTCTCTCACCTACGTTGATCTACAAGAGGCTCCAAAGTTCACTTATTTCGCAAGCACCAAACCAAAGCTAATCGAAACACAAACATATACAATTCGAATCTAACATAGTAATCATCACATGTTTACAATGATCACAGAGGGTTAAGAGCGTACACAAACCACAAACATTCAGTAATCAAAGAAACTAATACTACAATCTGCAGTCTTTCACATATGTTGATCTACAAGTGACTCTAAGATGCATCCATTTCATAAAATGAGAGAAGTTATTATACATGCAAGCACCAAACTATAAAGAGATTACTAACACTGTTTAGAATGATCACTGAATGTTAGGACTATAACACAAAAGAGAAACATTCGATTTTTTTTTAAACTACCACCACAATATGTAGGAGTCTGTGTCACCTACTTTGATTTTCAAGAGACTTCCAACTACATTCATTTCATAAAATTAGAGATTACAAGCACTGTAAACACACACAGTAATTAATTTCTAGAATCTCATGGATGCTAGACCAATGAAAGAAATGTCCCAGTTTCTTTAGTTTATGTATATATCACTTTGTAAATTTTCACAAGAGAAAACGTCTAGAAAAGCATATACCTGAACAAAGCCTTGGCGTCAACGAGATAATGAACAAGCACCAACCTAAACAATTGAAACTAGTCTTTACTTACTATGTATGTGTCTCCTTCTTGTGATTTTCATCAACTAAATTACAAACAAATTTGAAAACACACATACATAACTGGAGAAATTCAGATAAGTATAATTACAAAATAAATCTGCTACACTTCAAATGAGCATCTTCTGAAGCACACGCATACCTGAAAGAAAAAACATTATTCATTAGTCTTTACTTCACGTTGTGAGTGGAAAGGTGGGAATATGTTATATTCTTTTCTTTATTTTTGAACAGAGGAACATGTTATTTTCATATAGTATTTTTCTTAAGACTTTCTTAATGAAATTGATCATTTTGTTTTTCTATTCAACTAGTCAAATGTTTGTAAAGACTTTATGATATATGTTTTCAATTAACATAAAGAGTCTTTCTATTCCGATCATAGTCTTAGGTTTATGTTTCTAAGAACTTTTTATAATCCTTAAGACTTGGTTCATAGTCTCATGTCTTACGTCATTGGTGAGTTTTCCCAACCAGAAAAGTCAAAAACCAAAGTCAATATTTGGTTCACACACTCTGTTTTAAGACTTGGTTTAAGCCGTTGGTCGTGGCTTGTGGTGAAGTAAGGAGTCTGTTTTTGTTTCATATTATTTGTCTTAAACTCTTTTCAGCCGTTGGTCGTTCTCTAAAGATTTGGGTTTTTGGTTCATAGTCTCTGTTTTAAGTCGTTGGTCGTGCTTACCGTTACAACAACTCAAACAACCATAGTCTTTGGTCTTCATAAGCCGTTTTTAGCTCAGTCTTTTGTCTAAATACTTTTTATAAGCTGTGTAGCAAGCAAGTCAAAGTCTTTTGTCTGAAAACTTTTCACATGTCGTGTGTAGATATTGTCTAAAGACTCTTCATAGAAGTCATGGTCTTTGTTTAAAGCCTTTATAACTTATAAGCCGTGGGTAACGCAAAATCTGTCTAAAGACTTTATGGTGTACCGTTTGTTGTTTTATCCATCCAACATGGTGTACCGTTTGTCGTTTTATCCATCCAAACATTCATAGTCTTTGTGTGTCTAAAGACTTCGTTTTTTTGTAACTCGTGGGTCGTTTTGATCCATCCCAACGTTTCCTAGTCTTTTTGTCAAAAGACGTTTTACAAGCGACGGGACACTTGACCCATCTAAGTCTTTGTCTGAAACTTTATTGCATGTTGTGGGTACAATCACAGTGTCTGTGTAAAGACTTTTCTTAAGCCGTTTGTTGTTTTGGTAAGCCTTTGTGTAACAAGCAACTCAAAGTCTTTGTTTAAAAACTTCTCATAAGCCGTGGGTAGATATTGTCTAAAAGATTCTTCATAAGCCGTTTTCAACTCTTGGTCTTTTTAAAGACTTTACAAACCGTGAGTAACTAAAGTATCTCATACTTTGCAATCTTTTGCTTAGACATGCACTACCAACCAATAGTTCTAACGGGCTTGTGGTGAAGTAAGGAGTCTGTTTTTCTTTCGTAGCAACTCTTTTCAGCCATTGGTTGCTCTCTGAAGCCTTTGTGCTTACTGTAAAAACTATGGTTTTTGGTTCATAGTCTATGCTTTAAGTTGTTGGCCGTGTTTACCGTTACAAGAACTCAAAAACCATAGTCTTTGTGTAAGACTTTTTCTAAGCCGCAGGTAGTTATTTCAATCCAACAAGTAATAGGTTTTTCTAAGACCTATCTTTATATTCCATTCATAGTCTTGGGTAACAGTCTTTGATAACTTTTTCTAAGCCTCAGATAGTAAAGTAAGGAATCAATATCCAGTTCATAGTCTTTGTCATGATACTTAGGTTAAATTGTTGGTCGTTTTCTCCATCCAACAAGGCTAAAACTAACTCAATTTGTTGGCTCATACTCGTTGTCTTAAGACTACTATTGGTCGTTTTCCATCCAGCAAGCTAAACACCGACATGTAGTCCTTGTTAAAATACTTTTGTCGAGGCTTGTAGTGAAGTAAAGGTGTATGTTTTTGTTTCATAGTCTCTGTTTTAAGTGGTTGGTCGTGATTACCGTTACAACAACTCAAACAACCATAGTCTTTGTGTAAGACTTTTTTAAGCCACATGTAGTTTTTTAATCCAACAATTAATAGGTTTTCCGAAGACCTCTTTAGACTGGTGGTCGTTTTTTTCCATCCACCATTAGTCGTTTTTCACATACAACTTACTTAGAAGTCTAAAGGGTTCATAGTATTCGTCTTTAAAGCCCTTTTATCAGCCATTGGTTCCTTAAGACGTTTACAGAGTTTTGATCCTTTTCTCCATCCAACAAGTCCAAAACCAATTCATAGGATTTGTCTATAAACTTTACATAAAGCCGTGGGTAGAAGTATTGTCAAGATTCAGTCTTTGTCTAAGACTTTTTATAAGCCGTTAGTAGTATTGTTGTCTAAAGACTCTTCATAAGGCTGTGGGTACTGGGTAGTAGTATTGTCTAAAAACTTTTCATAAACTTGTTTTAACTCGAGAGTTCTAAAACCTTTCATAAGCCGTGTGTAAAAAGCAACTCAAAAAAACCTTTCATAAGCCGTGGGTACATATTGTCTAGAGACTCTTCATAAGCCCTTTTTAACTCAGTCTTTTGTCTAAAGACTTTTTATAAGCTGTGTGTAGCAAGCAAGTCAAAGTCTTTTGTCTAAAAGCTTTTCACATGTCGTGTGTAGATACTGTCTAAAGACTCTTCATAGAAGTCATGGTCTTTGTTTATAAAGCCTTTATAACTTACAAGCCGTGGGTATCTCAAAGTCTGTGTCTGTCTAAAGACTTTTTGGTGTACTGTTTGTCATTTTATCCATTCAAACATTCATAGTCTTTGTGTGTCTAAAGACTTCTTTTTTGTAAGTCATGGGTCGTTTTGATCCATCCCAACGTTTCCTAGTCTTTTTGTCAAAAGACGTTTTACAAGCCACGGGACACTTGATCCATCCAAGTCTTTTCTCTGAAACCTTATTGCATATTGTGGGTACAATCACAATCTCTGTGTAAAGTCTTGTCTTAAGCCGTTACCAGAACTTGTGTAACAAGCAACTCAAAGTCTCTGTTTAAAAACTTCTCATAAGCCATGGGTAGATATTGTCTAAAAGAAAGTTTCTTCATAAGCCGTTTTCAACTCATGGTCTTTTTAAAGACTTCACAAACCGTGAGTAACTCACAGTCTTAGTCTAGAAACTGTATGGTGTACCGTTTGTTGTTTTACCCATCAAAATATTTTGTCTTTTGTCTGTCTAAAGACGTTCTTGTAAGCTGTTTTTGGGTAAGTCTTGGGTCATTTGATCCATCAAACGTGTCTATAGCCTTTGTCTAAAATTTTTATTGCAAGCCGTGGGTACAGACACAGTCTCTGTCTAAAGACTTTTCTTAAGACGTATGATAATCTCGCAAGCCGTGGGTAACTAAAGTATGTCATACATTCTATCACAAACGTCATTTCCTTAGACATGCACTACCACCAACCAATGGTATTGGGGCCGTGGTTTAAAAACTTTATAAGCCGTAGGCAACTCAAAGTCTGTCTTAAGTCTTTATAAGCCGTTGGTAACTCAAAAGTCTTTGTCTTGAGACTTTATAAGCTGTTGGTGTTGGTCGTTCCATCCACCCAACATTTTTTAGTCTGTCTTTAGTAATTAAACCCGTGGGTCATTTTGATCCATCCAACGTTCCATAGACTTTGTCTAAAACTTTATTTCAAGCCGTAGGTACAATCAGAGTCTCTGTCTAAAGACTTCTGTTTTTTGTTGTTTATGTAAGCCGTGGGTAACCAAAGTATCTCATACTTTCCCTCTTTTTTCTTAGACATGCACTACCAACCAACAGTTCTAACGGGACAATAGTTCTAACGGGACAATGTTCCCAAATAAGATTCTGACAGAACACTATTAAATTAGTGTCTGCCTATGATCTTTTGAGGGAGGGGGGGGGGTTTGATAAAACCAAAACAAAAGGTTTTCTGTTTTGATTAAAACCTTTGAAAAAATCTTTTTAAAAGGCGAATTTTGTTGTTGAGTTTATCTGTTATAAAAAAGGAAGTAAAAGAGCTTATCTGTTATATTTTGTTGCTTCAGCTGTTCGGTTCACAGATTCAAACTTATGTTCAGTTGTTATGGCCTCTCCACACAAAGCAAACACACTGAAGAAAAGAAACAAAAAACATACAGAGAAAGCTAAAGTGAGATACTATTATTACTTACTTCTACGGTGCCAAGTGCAAACAGCTCAAAGAACAAACTTAGAACTCAAAACAGCTAAGAGACATTATTCACATCAACCTTTTAATTAAAGTAATCGTTGAATCTGTTCACTTTATATGATCAATCCTAAGTCCCAGTCCATAATAAAACATCAAATACCCCAAATCTAAAACCACGATCAAACTTAAATGCACACTCAGACAATATAAGTCACGTTGTAATCTATTTCCTATCAGAAGTGTCAAAATGAGCAAAGCCAAAAGGTATGCACGTAAAGTTCGTTAAAGTGAACCAATGCCAATTGGTTGAAACTTACCACAAGCCTTGCAACTTCTTGAGCATTGTGAACAGCGACACTTTTTGAAGTGATCTCAGTTAGAAGTAGTGATGCTGATCAAAGAATATCCACTCAAAAAAAACAGAAGGGCCCTGAACCAAAGTAAAGGACTTGAAATTTCATAGATATGACAAAGTATTGAAACAATTATACGTACTGTACTGTCATCAATCCAGTGGTTGCACTAACACCAGTTGCTGCTTCAGTGACCAGGGCAGTTGCCGCAATGTTCATCACAACACTAAAATTAACCACAAGCCATAAGATAAGAGACAACTTTTCAAGCAATCCTCTCTAAAGAAAAAAAAAATGCATCTAGGAAAGAAGCAGTACGTTGTTCCAATAGGTATGTATAGTCGTCAAGAATCTGGTAACATCACTCCGGAGCATTCTGAATACACCATTCTCTGGTTCTTTCTCAGTTCACTCACGTACCTGAGATGAACCACACACAGCAATATTTAAAACATCAGAGACCAGACAGGAGGTGCTGCAAGCCACTCTCAAGAAACATTCAGGGGCAACATCTCACAACTTTATCTTCCTTCAAAGAATCTCAAATTTAAAATCCATGGAAAGTTTCAAAACAACTCAACTGCGTGCTAAATGTGTTCAGCATTGGCATTACTATATCACATGAAAGGGCTCACAATCAGTAATGGGAGGACATGATTTTACCTTCCACGGCCACAACGTGGTAATAGACGTCTCTGCCATAGAGAAGCTGAGACGCTTAGAAACACTGAACCAGTAGAAGAGGAATGTTCGGCTCACATATTCAAATACATTCAGTTGTTATGGCCTTACCCACACTGAAGAAAGGATACAAAAGACATAGAGTAGGCTAGAGTGAGAAACTATTATTACTTACTTCTACGGTGAAGAACAGCTAAAGTGAGAGACTATTATTACCAAGTTGAGTTGAGCCTTTTTGTCTAAAAACCCATTGTTAAGTCGTCGGTACTGGTATTGTCAAGATTCAGTCTGTCTAAATACTCTTGTCATAAGCCGTTGGTAGTATTGTTGACTAAAGAAGACTCTTTATAAGGCTGTTTTTCAACTCGAGAGTTCTAAAGCTTTTTCATAAGCCGTGTGTAGATGTTGTCTAGAGACTACTCATAAGCAGTTTTCAACTCCTTCTTTTGTCTAAAGACTAATCATCAGCCGTGTGTAATAAAGCAACTCAAAGTCTCTATTTAAAAACTTTTCATAAGCCGTGTGTAACTCACAGTTTTGTCTAAAGACTTTCCTCACAGTCTTTGTCTAAAACCCCTTTCATAAGCCGTTCTCTAGTCATGGTCTTTGTTTAAAGACTTCTCATAAGCCGTGTTTTTCAAGCAGCTCGAAGTCTCTGTCTAAAACCTTTGCTAAGCCGTGGGATATTGTCTAAAAGATTCTTTCTTCATAAGCTGTATTCAACTCATGGTCTTTTTAAAGACTTTACAAGCCGTGGGTAACTCACAGTCTTCATCTAGAAACTGTGTGGTGTATGTCTTACCCAATAATATTCATTTGCTCCATCTAACGTGTCTATAGCCTTTGTCTAAAAAATTTTACTGCAAGCCGAGGGTACAAACACAGTCTTAGATTCATTAGACTTTGGTCGTTCTTTGTCCCGCGAGATTTAAGCCGAGGGTAGTAAAGCAATGAATCCGTTTTCAAGTCACAGTTTCTCTCTCAAAATTTTCACAAGCCGTGGGTACATATTGTCTAAAGACTCGTCATCTGACATTTTCAAGACAAGACTTTCCACAAGCCGTGTGTAGCAAGAAACTCAACGTTTTTGTCTACAAATTTTCATAAGCCCTGGGTAATAATGTTTTCTAAAGAGACTGTTTTCAAGTCATGGTCTTTGTTTAAAACCTTTATAAGCCGTGTGGGTAACTCAAGTCTTAGTGTAAAGACTTTATGGTGTGGGTCGTTTTGTAAGTCGTGGGTCGTTTGATCCATCCAACGTTTTCTAGCTTTTTATCTAAAGACTTTTTGCAAGCCACCGGACATTTGATCCATCCAATGTTTCAGTCTTTGTCTCAAGATTTTTCTTAAACCGCTTGTTGTCTATATATTCTATCCCAAACATCATTTGCTTAGACTTTATAAGCCGTGGGTAAACTCACAATCTTTGTGTGAAGACTTTATAATCCGTGGGCAACTCAAAGTCTTTATAAGCCGCATTGTCTAGATTGAGTCTTTGTCTGAAGACTCTACATAAAGCCGTGGGTACTTGTACATTGTCCAAGTTGAGTTGAGTCTTTTGTCTAAAAACCCATTGTTAAGCCGTGGGTACTGGTATTGTCTAGATTCAGTCTCTGTCTAAAGAATTTCTATAAGCCGTTCGTAGTATCTGTCTAAATACTTGTCATAAGCCCTTAGTAGTATTCTTGACTAAAGAAGACTCTTTATAAGGCTGTTTCCAACTCGAGAGGCTCTAAAGCTTTTTCATAAGCCGTGGGTAGATGTTGTCTGGAGACTACTCATAAGCAGTTTTCAACTCAGTCTTTTGTCTAAAGACTTATCATCAGCCGTGTGTAATAAAGCAACTCACAGTCTAAAACTTTTCGTAAGCCGTGGGTAACTCAGCAGTTTTGTCTAAAGACTATTAACAAAGCCGTGTTTAGCAGGCAAGACAAAGTCTTTGTCTAAAAACCCTTTCATAAGCCGTGGGTAGATATTGTCTAAAAGATTCTTCATAAGCCGTTTTCAACTCATGGGTCTTTGTTTAAAGACTTTTCATAAGCCGTTTTTTTCAAGCAGCTCAAAGTCTCTGTCTAAAACCTTTTCACAAGCCGTGGGATATTATTGTCTAAAAGATTCTTTCTTCATAAACCGATTTCTACTCTTGGTCTTTTTAAAGACTTTCTTGCTAGCTGTTGGTCCTTTTTTCAGTCTTTGTCTGTCTAAAGACTTTTTGGTAAGCCTTGTGTCATTTGCTCCATCTAACGTGTCTATAGCTTTTGTCTAAATTTTTTACTGCAAGCCGAGGGTACAAACACAGTCTTAGAAAAGCAATGAATCCGTTTTCAAGTCACAGTCTCTCTCTAAAAAAATTTCACAAGCCGTGTGTAAATATTGTCTAAAGACTCGTCATCAGACGTTTTGAAGACAAGACTTTCACAAGCCGTGTGTAGCAAGAAACTCAACGTTTTTGTCTACAAATTTCCATACGCCCTGGGTAATAATGTTTTCTAAAGACTGTTTTCAAGTCATGGTCTTTGTTTATTAAAGCCTTTATAAGCCGTGTGGGTAACTCAAGTCTTAGTGTAAAGATTTTTTGTCTAAAGATTTTTTGCAAGCCACGGGACATTTGATCCATCCAATGTTTCATAGTCTATTTCTGCAAACTTTATTGCAAGCCGTGGGTACAATCACAGTCTCTGTCTCAAGATTTTTCTTAAGCCGCTTGTTCTCTATACATTCTATCCCAACCATCATTTTGCTTTGACTTTATAAGCTGTGGGTAAACTCACAATCTTTGTGTAAAGACTTTATAAACCGTGGGTAACTCAAAAGTCTTTATAAGCCGTCAGTAACACACAATCTTTATATTCCATTCATAGTCTTGGGTATCAGTCTTTGATAACTTTTTCTAAGCCTCAGATAGTAAAGTAAGGAATCAATATCCAGTTCATAGTCTTTGTCGTGATACTTAGGTTAAGTTGCTGGTCGTTTTCTCCATCCAACAAGGCAAAAACCAACTCAATTTGTTGGCTTATACTCGTTGTCTTAAGACTACTATTGGTCGTTTTCCATCCAGTAAGCTAAACACCGACATGTAGTCTTTGTCAAAGTGAAGTAAAGGTGTCTGTTTTTGTTTCATATTATTTGTCTTCAACTCTTTTCAGCCGTTGGTCGTTCTCTGAAGCCTTGTGGTTACTGTAAAGACTTGGGTTTTTGGTTCATAGCCTCTGTTTTAAGTCGTTGATCTGTTCAACCATCGTCTTTGTGTAAGACTTTTCTAAGCCGGGGGTAGTTTTTTCCATCCAACAAGTAGACAGGTGGTCGTTTTTTTCCATCCACTCAAAGTCTTTGTCTAAAATACTTTTCATAAGTCGTGTGTAAATATTGTCTAGAGACTCTCCACATGCCGTTTTCAACTCAGTCTTTTGTCTAAAAGACTTTTCATAAGCCGTCGGTGGATATTGTCTAAAGACTCTTCATAGAAGTCATGGTCTTTGTTTATAAAGCCTTTATAACTTACAAGCCGTGGGTATCTCAAAGTCTGTCTAAAGATCTTTACTGTTTGTCGTTTTATCCATCCAAACATTCATAGTCTGTGTGTCTAAAGACTTTATTTTTTGTAAGTCGTGGGTCGTTTTGATCCATCCCAACGTTTCATAGTCTTTTTGTCAAAAGACGTTTTACAAGCCACGGGACACTTGATCCATCTAAGTCTTTCTCTGAAACCTTATTGCATATTGTGGGTACAATCACAGTCTCTGTGTAAAGTCTTGTCTTAAGCCGTTACCAGAACTTGTGTAACAAGCAACTCAAAGTCTCTGTTTAAAAACTTCACATAAGCCGTGGGTAGATATTGTCTAAAAGATTCTTCATAAGTCGTTTTCAACTCATGGTCTTTTTAAAGACTTCACAAACCGTGATCACTTTTTCCACAAACAAAGTCCAAAACCAACCCCTAGTCTTTGTCTGAAGACTATTTTTCTAAGTTGTGTGACTAAACAATGGTCTTTGTCTAAAGACTTCACAGAGCCGTGGCTACTTGTATATTGTCCAAGTTGATTTGAGTCTTTTGTCTAAAACCCCATTGTTAAGCCGTGGGTACTGGTATTGTCTAGATTCGTAGTATTGTCAAGACTCAGTCTGTCTAAATACGTATCATAAGCCGTTGGTAGTATTGTTGACTAAAGACTCTTTATAAGGCTGTTTTCAAGTCGAGAGCTCTAAAGCTTTTTCATAAGCCGTGGGTAGATGTTGTCTAGAGACTACTCATAAGCAGTTTTCAACTCAGTCTTTTGTCTAAAGACTTATCATCAGCCGTGTGTAATAAAGCAACTCAAAGTCTCTATTTAAAAACTTTGGTTAGCCGTGGGTTATTCGATCCATCTAACGTGTCTATAGCCTTTGTCTGAATATTTTATTGCAAGCCGAGGGTACAAACACAGTCTCTGTCCAAAAACTTTTCTTAAGCCGTATGCTGCTTTCACAAGCCGAGGGTACATTCTATCCCAAACGTCATTTCCTTAGACTTGTTGTTGGGGCCATGGTTTAAAGACTTTGTAAGCAGTGGGTAACTCAAAGTCTTTGACTTAAGACTTATAATCTGTGGGTCTTTGGGTTAACTTTATAAGCCGTGGGTAACTCAAAGTCTTTGTGTTAAGACTTTATAGGCCGTGGGTCGTTGTCTTAAGACTTTATAAGACTTTATCTTAAGACTTTATAAGCCGTGGGTCTGTCTTAAGACTTTAGAAGCCGTGGGTCTGTCTTAAGACTTTAGAAGCCGTGGGTCTTTGTCTTACGTGGGTCTTTGTCTTACGTGGGTCTTTGTCTTAAGACTTTATAAGACTTTATCGTAAGACTTTATAAGCCGTGGGTCTTAGTCTTAAGCCGTGGGTCTTAGTCTTAAGCCGTGGGTCTTAGTCTTAAGCCGTGGGTCTGAGTCTTAAGACTTTATAAGCCGAGGGTCTTTGTTAAAACTTTATAAGCCGTGGGTCTTTGTCTTAAGACTTTATAAGCCGAGGGTCTTTGTTAAGACTTTATAAGCCGTGGGTCTTTGTTAAGACTTTATAAGCCGTGGGTCTTAGTCTTAAGACTTTATAAGCCGAGGGTCTTTGTCTTACGTGGGTCTTTGTCTTAAGACTTTATAAGACTGTCTTAAGATTTATAAGCCGTGGGTCTTAGTCTTAAGACTTTATAAGCCGTGGATCTTTGTCTTAAGACTTAATAAGCCGTAGGTTTATGTAAGCCGTAGGTTTATGTAAGCCGTGGGTAAAAGTATCTCATACTTTCCATCTCAGGCAACGGGACAATGTCCCCAAAATAAGATTATGACAGAACACTATTAGATTAATGTCTGTCTATGATCTTTTTTGGGGGTTTGATAAAACCAAAACAAAACGTTCTCTGTTTTGATGTTTGATAAAACCCTTTGAAAATTCTTATTAAAAGGCAAATCAAAACAAAAACAAAAGACTGAACCAGTAAAAGAGCTTATATGTTATGTTATGTTGCTTCAGCTTATGGTGCAGAACAGCTAAAACAATAAACTTAAGACTACGGTGCAGAACAGCTAAAAGAACAAACTTTTAGATCTCAAAACAACCCAAACAGCTAAGAGACATATCGTTGTATGTGTTCACTTTATTTGATCAATCCTAAGTCCCGATCAAACTTTACAAGAGATCAAAACTGTAGCGAAAGACAGACAAGTACCTCGACGACGGTTTCAGGCTGAGTCAAGCTCTTCCATGCAGATTCAACATCACTACAACAAACAAACAACGAACGATTCAGGAAAGTTGAAACCTTAACTCACATAATCGCAAATCAAGATCGCACGAAACCTAACCGATCGAACCCTAAACAAAAGATAAGTACGAACAAAAGCAATTCAAGATTACAACAAACAAACAACGAACAAACTATTAAGGACACTTGAAACCCTAACTCACAAAATCACAAATCAAGATCGTAAGAAACCTAACCGATCGAACCCTAAACAAAAGATACGTACGAACAAAAGCGATTCACGATTACAACAAACAAACAACGAACGAGTAACGAAACTTGAAACCCTAACTCAGAAAATCGCAGAGCAAGATAGCACGAAACGTAACCTATCGAATCAGTTTCACGCGAACCCTAAACAAAAGATAAGAACGAACAAAATCGATTCACGATCTAGATATTAGAGAAATTGAAAGAAGAAAACATTCTAATCTAAAGAGAGAGAGAGAGAGAGCAACGAGACGAGATCTTTTGTTGATCCGTTAGATTTCTCTAATCGAACGGTCCTTATATGAGATGGGATTAAAGATGGGCCTAATAGAGTTTGAAAATAAGGCCCAAAAAAGCTGAGGAGTTCAAATTTCAAAAATCTTCAATTTGACGCTCTCCTTCCGTATCCGTATCTCACAATGTTCTGATGCCGTGATGCGTGGTTCTTTTTTTTTTTTGGGTATTGGTTCTCGATACCAATCCGCCTAAACCAGCAAGACATCTTTGAATGTTGCGTAATGTACTGGACGAGTTAATTTGGTTTCAAACTTATATCTAGTTTAAGAAACAAAATAAATAAAAACATGTAATCAGCGTTTTAGTACAAAAAAATACCTTAAGATTTTGAAACAAATACCTAAAAAAAAATTGTTACCAAAATAGTATTTAAAAGAAAAAATGAATAAAATATATTTTATTAAAAATTGTACATATACACTATATTTTTGGTTAATTAATCTAGATTTAGAGTTTTTAGTTATGAGGTCGAGTTTTATAGTTGAAATTTTAACTTTAAAAAAAAGAATATTTTGATCATTTTTTAAGCCGTTATTTTTTTGACAAAAACTTTAAAATGCCTATTTGAGTGGAAAAAATAATCATCCTTATCTATATATATAAAGAAATGTTTCTCTCCTTTCTAGGCCATCCACGTCAGCCGCCAGCTAAGAAAGTCAAGGCAGGAGATATCGCCATGTGTCCACGTAACTAAAGTGTTGCGTTTCATCGATTTAGGCGTGTGTAATGGGCTTAAATCATTTGACAGGTATTGGGCTTTTAGACTTTGTTAGTTTTTCGGCCCGATAAGAAGATAGTGTCTCTAACCCTAATTATTTGCAGTACAAAAACGAAGAAGATCGTCTTCCTTTTCCTGAGACGGCGTCCATAAGCCTTTTGCGATTCTTCCACCATCTGAAATGTTCTGCGTAAACGAACAAGACTCGCGGAGAAGCTGGTGAAAATTCCAAGACAAAGACTATTAACTACTGAAGAATTATATTATTTGGGAAAGATGTGGCCGAGGCAAAGCCATCTGAGATTGAAAATATTGATTTTCGAGTAAGGACATATAAATCATATAAACTCTTTTACTTATTTGTGATTAGGTGGTTGATAAGTAGGTTTTACTTGGTGCAGGGTCCTGTCAAAGGTCAGAGTATCCCAAACAACACATGTCGTGATGTGTGGACAAAGTATCATGATATGGGAGTTGGAGGGATCAAAGCTATTGTTGAGTATAAGGTCTACACTGCTCACGCGGTTATAGATTTATTACATTATGTTGCTCCTAAGATGATGGCGCGTGGTGCCGCTCATTTCTCCTACGGCATTGCTGATGATTTAGATGACCCCAAGTACGAGCATCACAGACATTGGTCCAATCCATTGGAAACAAAGTAAGTAATTTGCTTAACATGATGCATGAAGAGTTTAGTGTCATTTTCCCTCTGTCTTATCCTTAAGAACCTGGTTTGGTTTGTTTTGTTGTTTTAGGTTACCCAATGCCCCTTCTACTCATTGTATGGAGTTGGGATACCAACATAACGATCATACATCTACAAGCTTAATCAGTCTCCAGACAGCTGCATCCCCTTTCAAATCTACACTTCTGCTCACGAGGAGGATGAAGCAAGCTGTTTGAAAGCAGGAGTTTACAATGTGGATGGAGATTAAACAGTACCAGTCCTAAGTGCAGGGTTCATGTGTGCTAAAGCCTGGCGTGGCAATACAAGATTCAACCCTTCAGGAATAAAGACTTACATTAGAGAATACAACCAATCTCCACCAGCTAACTTGCTAGAAGGACGAGGGACCCAGAGTGGAGCTCATGTTGATATAATGGGAAACTTTGCGTTGATCGAGGATATCATGAGAGTTGCCACCGGAGGTAACGGGTCTGATCTAGGACATGACCAGGTCCACTCTGGTATCTTTGAATGGTGTGAGCGTATTGAATTGAAGCTGTGAATATTTTGATCTCTTTTGAGCTGTCAGCTTTGTACTTGCAAGAGAGATCATCATCGTCATGATGCTCAAGTCAGAAGAAGCATGAGAATGATATTCGTGGTGGTGCAATATTCTCAATACGTTTTCTTTTATATATTCTTATTGATGTAAATTATTTAAGCGTGTTTATGTTATGTCCTTGGAACGATAATGCAAGACTTGCTGCGCCATGTTATTGTCGGAAGAATTTGTGTGAGTAGTTGGGTTATACATGCAGAAAAAATATTGAGAGAATTTAGTCTGTAATTTTTCATGATGTAATTGTAAGTTTTCTGATGTAGAAAATAATATAACATTTAAACCACTGATTTTTTTATAAAAAAAATCATTAAGTAAGGTTGCAGATCTAAAAGAGGAGGGTCCATTAAATTAGTTTGAGACTAATTGGAAACAGAAGATATAAGAAACTGTAAGTGATATGATACATATATGTAATCCAACCAATCAAACACCATAACAAATTAGTTAATATTTTTTTCATTTTGCTCATAACCTTATATATATATATTCTAATAATAATAAAAAAATTGGATACTGAAATTCAAAATTCATAAGACAAAAACAATTGAAATTAAATATAATTTGATAATTGTATAACTGTTTATTTTTTTATAATAAATTATACTTAAATAAACATACAAAATATATAACTAAAATTAAAATTTAAACAAAAAACCCGGGCGTAGCCCGGGCCGACCCTAGTTTTTCATTATAAAGATGTGTTAGTGGGAATTAGATTTATAATGATTTTTATAATTTTTAGAGTCTATTGTTATTGATATATAGATTCTCAAATTCTCACTCAAATCTAGTGTTATTGGTATAATAATTTTATGATTCTATATAAAGTCATTTGTTATTCAAAAAGTTTAGATTTTAATGATTCTTTAAATCCAATAGAGTTAATGTTATTGGGAGTTGTATTCATATTTTTTAACTTATGAAACAAGAATATACTACATATATGCCTAAGATTATTAAAATCATTATAACAACTTGTTTCTATAGATTTTCACAATATACAAAACATTCTACAACTCTTTCCAAATTTAACAAACTCTATATAAATCTAATTCTCACTAACATTCCCTAAGGGGGTGTTACCGAGAATTAGATTTATAATGATTTTTAGAATTCTTAGAGTCTAGTGTTATTGGTATTAGATTCTCAAATTCTCACTCAAATCTAGTGTTATTGGTATAATGATTTTATAATTCTATATAAAGTCATTTGTTATTCAAAAAGTTTAGATTTTAATGATTCTTTAAATCCACTAGTGTTAGTGGGGGTTACTGGTTCTTGCATTTTAATGGATTTGAAAATCTAAATTAAATCAAGTGTTATTGGTTCTATGATTTTAAAATTCATATTGAAATCATGTGTTATTGGTTTCATGATTTATAAATTCTAATTTAAATCATGTGTTATTCAATCATCCGGATTTACTAATAGATTTGATTTTATAATGGATTTGCATGGATTTCTTTGTTAAAAATACAAAGACTCAAATCCGAGGGAAAACCTCCGGATTTGTAAATACAAATTAAAATTTATATGTTAGATTTAAAAATCAATATATTTTACATTGATTTGTAAATACTATATGGATTTTTAAATACTGTAAAGTACATGAACCAATAACGCCTCCTTAGTGTTATTGGGAGTTGTATTCATAATTTTTTAACTTAACAAGAGAGAAAAAAAAAACAAACGTGATTTAAGAGAGAACCAAAAAAACAAACGTGATTTAAAAAAAAAAATTATGGATTCGACTAGTGCTTATGTCAGTGCTATTATTGTGATTTAACAATGAGAAACTGTATTTTTCATCTACGGTAGTGGTTTCATATTCTAATGTCAAAATTTGAACATTCACACACAAATAGGCTAAAAAAAATCTGATCTCAGGTGTTAATAAACGGGATTAAACTCATGATCATACTTTAAATTCAACACTAACAAAGGAAGAAGATGATTCAAGATCAACAGAACAGATCGTGGAAAGAAAAATGGATTCTAATAAACTAATCTAAACAATTTACTCCACTAAACATTTTTTTATGACAATACTCCACTAAACATTTCATTTCCCTATCTCTAGAGATCCTATATTTTAAACAATAACACAACAAAAAGAAAAAAAAGCAAAGGGGGCCCACATGCTTTCCTAAACGCCACTGTTTCATTTCCCGCTGTAAAAAGAATTATTGTTAATTCGGTTACTCCGCCGGTAAAGTTTCCGGCCGCCATGAAAACAGGTCACCGGAATCTAAATAAACATCGGAATATTCGAGATCGAAAGCCTCAAATCCACATAACTCGCCGACTTCTGATGAATCCGACGACGCTCGTATCAACTCCGTCACCGTCTTCTCCGTTTCCTCAGACGACGGAGGAAGAAGCGTAGACTGCAGCAGTGGCGGCGGAGGTAAACCTAGCTCGTCGTCGGAAGCTTCGAAAAGGTATCCGAGATCCGGCAGAGTCTCACCGGAGCCTTGCGCCGTCGTGGTGGACAGCTCATCCTCGAAGCTTTTCATGAACGAGTCGAGATCTTGAATCTCCGAGTTATTTCCCGAGTCGTCGAATAACTCGTCTCTCAACCGCTTCACGTCGGGCGAGTCGAGAACTAGCTCGTCCTCCAACTCGTGTCTGACTCGCTTCTTAACAACCGAGTCACACCGAGTTAGCGTCTCGGATAATAAATCGCTCATAGCTTGAACCGGTTACGGTTTATTTATCGGTTTAGTTGGTTACGCTCAGTGGCAATATCGAAATTAGTGTGAGATATCTGTGTAGAATCGGAAGAAGGGAAACATGAGATTTTATAGTGGGAAACAAGAGAGAAAGATATGAAGAGAGGCGCGTGATTAGACGCATACGTAGGCGCGTGAAAGAGAGAATCGTTTGGGCATCACGGATCACTCGCTTTTTTATTTTATTTTTTGTTTATATTTTGGCACTTTTCTGGTTTTATCTATTCTTTTTCTTTTTTAGTAATTTTGGTTTCAAACTTTTGAGAAGTCGCTTTCCAACTTTTAATATGTGAACTGGTTTGAATTTGCGCTTGAAGTCCGGTACGTTATACATACTCGGTCAATTAAGCTCTGATGCAATAACTATTTCTATTTTAGTACTAACTTTTTGTATAAACTATTGTAAAGACATTTTTTAATTGAGTATAGATCTGGGTAGCCGACCAGTTCCAAAAATTTAGATGTTTGGAGAAATCATATCTAAATTTAAATTGCGGATCTGGATTAAATGGTAGATCTTGAATTCGTGGAAATTAGATTTGGATCTAAACAACTTGATTTAAGTTATTAATATGATTTAACAGTCTTATTAAAAATAAATAATTATGCAGAAAATTTACTACAATGATAATATATGAGTCATTAGTTATTACCATATTAAAAAAATTTATCAAAAATACAAATTTTATTTTTTTTAAATTACATGTTACAGATTAGTTTGAAACTATGTCATATTTTCTAATGGCGCCTGACATTTTTCTTTTTGCAAATGAATGTAGTGATACTGGTTAGTGCCGTAAATATTAAAAATCATTATTCCTCATTTAGCTAATTGCTTCTTGTACAGTTGTACTTATAAAATGGACGACTTCATCTTTTATCTGCAAATAATAATATAAAGGCGGACGTGGAGCACACTTGTATTTTGTTGGTGGTAAACTAGTAACGTATACTTTTTTTAAGAAAAGAACAATTAATTATAATATTGTAAGTTATGAAAATCATTACAAGATAATTCAACTAGTAATGTATCTTTTGTTATAAAAATATTTTAAATCTTTTATGACGTACTGGATTGGTTCAATCATCATGGATTAACATATTATACATAGACACTGTTAAGAAAAATTAATCTTTGTGCAGATCAGTACATTAAAATGAGAAAACTCTCTGGAACATCAATAAATATCTTAGAGAGGCTTGATTGGTAGAGGCGTAGAGCTAATCACAAAACAATAATACTTTGCTATAGAAGCAATATGATAAAAAAGTATTATATTTTTATAAATGTATTTAACAAAAATTGATAAAGTAATAAAATTGATACATAAAATATTATATAAATTTAATATATGATATATAATTTATGTATTCTTGATTAATATAATATATTATATTTATAATATAAATATATTAATTTATTATAATTTTATTGACAACACTGAATTATATTTAATTATATTTCAATATGAAATAGTTTTGATTTTTTTTAAGAAACATAATTTGAAAAATTATTTTTAAATATTTAAATTTAACTTTTGGATATAATATAATTTAAGAATTTTTATATTAAAATATTTTAAAATTTTATGTATTATAACTGTAAATGTTCTATTAAAAACTTTATATGAACATTGATCAAAGGACATTTAAAAATATTTATATCATCTAAATAATAATTTAATTATTTGCTAATAATCGTTAATTAAATAATAATTAACATAATGTTCATTATAATGCTTTACCAATCAAGTTTCAAAAGTTTTTGCCATGAGCACAAAAATTAGAAAATAGAGGAGAGAGAAAAACTGGTTTAAGTAACATCAGACCCAGGAAAAAATTTCTCGAACTTATTTAATTGTCTGATCAGAAGACATAATTCATTAAAACGAGAGGCAGTAGATGTTTTCTTTTCTTTTATTTTGACAAAGAGACAAGAGGGTTTTTTTTTTTGACCGAAACACAAGAGAGGTTTTGGTTATTAGGTTTAGGTATATAAAAATTTATCGTAGAAGAAGACAAAATATAAGGTTTATTATTATCTCAAACCAGAAGAAAAAACATAGTGTATAAAATTTGAAATTATAACTTATACGTATTCCCGTCTTTAGAAATATTAATTGAAAACCGAACTGGCATGCATGTATTTACCATATATATGCTTAGATGTTATATATTGTCATATTAAAGACAAGCAGCCCATTTGATTTTCATTTTATAAATACAAACCGACAATGAATCTAAGTAAAATCTACGTTAACAAACAAAAACTAACTTATATAGTTTCTCTCTCTCCAAATCCTCTCTAGAAGAAATCTTAGATCTGCGTTTGGGTCACCTCGACGTCCGTGTCCGGGCGCGTGAGAGCTCGTCCCGGCGTCGTCGGTGCCCCCTCCTCTCCCCCTCTTCCTCTTTTTCTTTTTGCTCGTCATCGGAGTTACTCACTTTCTCCGCCTTGCTCGCCGTTCTGCTCCACGGGTCGCGTTGAAGTCGTCCTCGCACGTGAGAGGCTCCGTCGTTGGTGTGGATTGCTTGGCTTGGTGCGGTGGCGCGTGATACGCCCTAAGATAGGATCACTCGACCGGATTGGATTGATATGAACTCCGGAAGGAGAACTGATGGATGGAAGGGTCGCACGAAGGTTGCGGAAGGCCTCCGATATTCCCGACTTCAGTTGGCGCTTGATATGACTCACAAGTCCACCAAAGGAAGTTCCTCTCGTCGTCGCTTGATATGACTCACAAGTCCAACGATGTTGAGGTTTTGTTAACTTGGATATGACTCACCAAGAAACAAGAAGAGTTCTTCAAAGAACTAAGAGTTTAACTCAAAACTAAGATGATAATCGAATGATCTTATTGCTGAAATGAGGTTACATATTTATAGTAACAAAAGGTATGTGAAAGGACTTAGAGTTTTGTGGAAAAAGATGAAAAATAGTCAAAATAACTCTTCGGTTCTTGATCTGGTTGAATGACCCTTGGTGTACTTGTCCAGGTTCGTCCGAATCTAGTCTGGTCAACAGATGACCCTTCGGCTACTGTCCAGGTTCATTTGTACCAAGCGGGTGTACCGCGGTAAGGAGCAGGACGTACTGTGGTGTGTCCGTGTGGATGATTGATGAACTTTCGTGAACGGATGACCACTTTAGATGAACCAAATCTTCAGAGAGCTTAAGTATCCTTGCCTTAGAGAGATTAGAATGATCGATCATCATGAGATCCTCAAACTGGTCGGAAAAGTCTTGTTCATGTCCATCGGGCCATGTGGTACGTACCAAACGAGTCAGAAGCGAAGTGTTATGTCCTAACTCCGGTTCCACTCGTTGATCTTGAGTTCTGTCTTGACCATTGGTCTTAGAATGTCGAATGGGTCGGGAAAGACTTGTTGTGGTACAGTCCATTCGTTCATTAGGTCGTGATTCCAGCCTTAGGTCATTTCCGGATGTACGCGGGTCGATTCTGTACACGGCACTGTTCGTTGATCTGGTACGGTCGGATGGGCGAACCTCGGTTGGACTGATCTGCCCATCCTGATCACCATGCTGGGCTGGTTCCTCGTACTGGGGTGCATCATTCCCTCCCTCTTCAAAAGGATTTGTCCACAAATCTGGATCATCTGCACAAAAAGGAGATAAATCAGAAACATTGAAACTTGAAGAAATGTCATACTTACCTTGCAAGTCCAGCTGATAGGCATTGTCATGGATCTTTTTAGGGATCTGAAAAGGACCATCGACTCTAGGCATGAGTTTTGACTTTCTTTCTTAAGGAAAACGTTCCTTCCTAAGATGAACCCAAACAAGGTCGCCTTCTTCAAAGACAATTTTCCTTTTCTTTTTATTTGCCCTTCTTGTGTAACTCTCAGTTTTGGCTTTGATGTTGTCACGAACTTTCTCATGCAACTTCTGAATCGTGTCCGCCTTCTTTTTGCCATCTGTACTAACTCTTTCACTCAAAGGTAAAGGCAAAAGATCAAGTGGAGATAAGGGATTGAAACCATACACAGCCTCAAAAGGAGAAAACTTGGTAGAAGAATGCATGGAATGATTATAAGCAAATTCAACATGAGGCAAACATTCTTCCCAATGTCTAAGGTTCTTTTTAACCAATGATCTAAGTAATGCTGACAAGGTCCGGTTGACAACCTCAGTTTGTCCATCAGTTTGAGGGTGACAAGTGGTGGAAAACATCAAACGAGTACCTAGCTTAGACCACAAAGTTCTCCAAAAATGACTAAGAAACTTAGCATCTCGATCTGAAACAATTGTCCTAGGCATTCCGTGCAACCTAACAATGTCTCTAAAGAACAAATCAGCAACATGCACAGCATCATCAGTTTTATGACATGGTATGAAATGAGCCATTTTAGAAAATCTATCGACCACCACAAAGATAGAGTCTTTGCCAAATTTTGACTTAGGTAATCCAAGCACAAAATCCATAGAAATGTCTACCCACGGATGAGAAGGAATAGGAAGGGCAGAATACAAACCTTGGTTCTTGGCTTTAGACTTGGCTTTCTTGCAAACCACACATCGGCTACAAATTCGTTCCACATCCTTCATCAAGCTCGGCCAAAAGAAGTGTTCATACACAACCTTGTGTGTTTTCTTAACTCCAAAGTGTCTCATAAGACCTCCTCCATGTGCTTCCCTGAGAAACAACTCCCTCAAAGAACATTGGGGCACACACAAGCGGTTATCAAAAAACAAAAATCTAGAGATTTGATAGTACTTGCCATAAGCCGTTTTTGAACACTTTCTGAAAATCTCTTTGAAATCTGAATCAGTTGCATATAAATCCTTGATAAATTCCAAACCAAGCAACTTTGTTTCAAGAGCTGAGAGAAGTACATACCTTCTAGACAAGGCATCAGCCACTACATTGTCCTTACCTTGTTCGTATTTAATGACATAAGGAAATGTCTCAATGAACTCCACCCAACGTGCATGCCTCTTGTTCAGCTTTTGTTGCCCCTTAAGATGTTTCAAGGACTGATGGTCGGTGTGGATCACGAACTCCTTAGGCCAAAGGTAGTGCTGCCATGTTTGTAGGGCTCTCACCAAAGCGTATAGCTCCTGGTCGTAAGTAGGGTAGTTGAGTGTGGCACCTCCAAGTTTTTCACTGAAGTAGGCGATGGGTTTCCTATCCTGCATCAAAACAGCACCAATACCAACTCCTGAAGCATCACATTCAATTTCAAAGGTTTTAGAAAAATCAGGAAGTACAAGTAAAGGAGCTTGAGTCAACTTTCTTTTTAGAATCTGAAATGCCTCTTCTTGAGCTTGTTCCCACTTGAACCCAACATTTTTCTTGATTACTTCAGTCAATGGGGCTGCAATGGTACTGAAGTTCGGAACAAACCGCCTATAGAAGCCGGCAAGGCCATGGAAGCTCCTCACTTCGCCCACGGTCGATGGACTAGGCCAGTCTCGGATAGCCTTGATCTTTTCCTCGTCTACTCTTAGTCCATCTGCTCCTACAACAAAGCCTAAGAACACCACGTTATCTGTTCCAAAAGAGCATTTACCAAGATTTGCAAAGAGCCTCTCTTTCCTAAGAATTTCAAGAACAGATTTCAAGTGCATCCTATGATCTTCAAGGTTCTTGCTGTAGATAAGAATGTCATCAAAGTAAACAACCATAAAATGACCAATGAAGGATCTCAAGACTTGATTCATCAAACGCATGAAAGTACTAGGTGCATTAGAAAGCCCAAATGGCATCACAAGCCATTCATACAACCCTAGTTTGGTCTTAAATGCAGTTTTCCATTCATCACCTTCCTTCATCCTAATCTGATGGTATCCACTTTTCAAATCAATCTTAGAGAAGACACATGAACCATGCAACTCATCAAGCATGTCATCAAGCCTAGGAATGGGATGCCTATATTTTACCATAATGTTGTTGATGGCACGGCAGTCCACACACATACGCCATGAACCATCCTTTTTGGGTACCAACAGAACTGGTACGGCACAAGGACTAAGGCTTTCCCGGATGTAACCTTTGTCGAGAAGGTCACCAATTTGCTTCTGAAGTTCTTTGGTTTCCACCGGGTTGGTGCGGTATGCTGGTCGGTTCGGTAGGGATGCGCATGGGACGAAGTCAATCTGGTGTTCAATGCCTCGAACCGGTGGCAGTCCCTTTGGATTCTCATCTGGAAAAACATCAGAAAACTCCTGCAAAAGATCTAGAAGTTCACTCAGAATCTCCGGTCAGAAGAAGGGGCAGCCATAAGAGATTCTTTGTACACAAGTAAAAGAAGTGGCTTTTGAGAGTAAAGAGATTTCCTGACCTGACTTTCTTTAATAAAAAAGTTGGAGTGTCGAGTGGATGTTTCCGGTTCGTCCTTCTTGGGCTCCTTGTCTCGACTCCTCTTGAGCTGGATCTGATCTTGGTGAACTTCCGAAGGAGTCAATGGGACCAACGTGATCTTTTTGCCCTTATGATCAAATGAGTGTCGGTTTGTGTAGCCATCATGCACGGCCTTCTTATCAAACTGCCATGGCCGGCCCAAGAGAATATGGCATGCGTCCATGGGAAGGACGTTACACACAACCTCGTCCTCGTATCGTCCGATGGTAAGAGGGACGGTGACTTGTTCTTTCACCATTTGCTCGCCAGCTTCATTTAGCCACTCAAGCCGGAACGGTCGAGAGAGAGGCTTAGTCACAAGTCCAAGTTTCCTGACAAGAGTGTAACTAGCTACGTTAGTACAACTTCCACCATCAATGATCAAAGAACAAACTTTTTCAGAAACAAGACAACGAGAATGAAAGAGATTCTCCCTTTGTTCCTTTTCATTGGTTTTGGGCTGAACACTCAAGGATCGCCTTGTAACAAGTAGTGGACCGTGAGCTGGATGGTCGAAGCCATCTTCCTTATCATAAATTGGCTCAGATTCAGCGTCAAAGGTTGGGCCGAAAACATCGACCAGCCGGTCGTCCTCCTCATCGAAGATGGGTTCGTCCATGACCTTTCTAGTAACAAGCAAAGGTCCGTGATGTGGGTAGTCAAAGTCTTTCTCTTCTTCATCAAAGATAGGACCTAAATCCTCCTTGTCCTTCTCTTCATCCTCGGACTCAACCTCACCATTCTCCAAGAGAATCATCACTCGTTGGTTGGGGCAGTTTTGGCATAGTGTCCTAGACCTTGACACTTAAAGCACCTAATGTCTCTTGCTCGACAAGAAGTCTCAACTTCCTTTCCTTTGCCCACACGAGCAGGAACATTAGTCTTAAAAGCATTATGTGTTGTGGGAGGAGACTTACCTTTGTCTGGATAGCTTGGTTTTGGAGCGTATGCCGGTTTGGGAGCAAGAGCCGGCCTTGAATAGTTCTTTCTTTTGACTTGTTGTTCAATCAAAATGGCTTTGTGTAACATTTGCTCCACATTACCATACTCTTGAAGCTCCATACGATTTTGGATGTCACGGTTGAGACCTGAAAGAAATCGTGCCATTGTGGCATCCATGGGCTCGTCCACATCAGCCTTGATCATCAAGATCTCCATCTCTTGGTAGTAGTCTTCCACAGACTTGGTGCCCTGAAGTAGGCGTCTCAACCTCTGGTGGAGGTCTCGGTGATAGTGAGCAGGGACAAATCGTCTCCTCATTAGCATGGTAAGTTCATCCCATGTTTCAATCGGCCTTTCACCTGTTCTTCTCCTATGAGTCACAACTTGGTCATACCAGTTAATAGCATAGCCAGAAAATTCAGTAGCAGCCAATCTAACTTTCTTAAGATCAGAGAAGTTTTGACAATCAAAAACAAGTTCAATCTTTCTTTCCCATTCAAGGAAAGCATCAGGATCGTTTTTACCATCAAAAGTTGGGATTTTCAGTTTCAATCCTCCTAAGCTATCATCAGCACGATCATTTCTAGCAAATGGATTGACATCACCTTGCTCTCGGTTCCTATGACCTCTCCTAGGTCGGTTGGTAGACCTGACTTCATCCTCTCGAAGATCTTCCCCTAAGGTCTCATCATCGGACCGGTTGTGCCTCCTTGGGCGATCTCTCCTTGCTCCGGTTCTAGGATGAGTTTGTTGACTGGCCTGAAGCTCATCAAGCCTTTGATGGATCTGGTCTAAACCTGCATTCATCAAGTTAGTCATAGAATCATTCAAAGCACGCATTTGAAGGTTAGACAATCCGGCAAATGAGTTTCCAGGTTGGTTTCTTTCTCCTTCACTACTCATGGTTCCTGAAATTTCTTAAACACAAAACGTTAGATAAAAACCTCACACTCTCAAGTGTTTGATCCTCACCCACACACGTGTTTCTCTCAAATTTTTGGTGATCACACACACGAGTTTCCACTCTAGGTACTAAGAGAACTGATCAAGAATCCCAATGGACAATTCCAAGCAAACAAGAGGGAATTTCACAAGATAGAAAGATAAGAGATTTTTTTTTTTGTGTTTTGAAATCCGTTTTAACCTCCTCAAAGGCTGGATTTCTCCTCAGCCAGCAGGCTTTCTCTTCCACCACCAATCCACAAATTACACTCTTGATTCTCTTTTCTTTTTTTTGATCGAGATTTTTTTTTTTTTTATATACTAGTGGATATTAATGAGGGGCCCGGATTTAAGATAGATAGAAGAAGAAGTGTTTGAAGAAAATGGAAGATGAGAAAGATGGATGAATAGACAATACCGGAAGAGTGGCTCTGATACCACTTGATACACCCTAAGATAGGATCACTCGACCGGATTGGATTGATATGAACTCCGGAAGGAGAACTGATGGATTGAAGGGTCGCACGAAGGTTGCGGAAGGCCTCCGATATTCCCGACTTCAGTTGGCGCTTGATATGACTCACAAGTCCACCAAAGGAAGTTCCTCTCGTCGTCGCTTGATATGACTCACAAGTCCAACGATGTTGAGGTTTTGTTAACTTGGATATGACTCACCAAGAAACAAGAAGAGTTCTTCAAAGAACTAAGAGTTTAACTCAAAACTAAGATGATAATCGAATGATCTTATTGCTGAAATGAGGTTACATATTTATAGTAACAAAAGGTATGTGAAAGGACTTAGAGTTTTGTGGAAAAAGATGAAAAATAGTCAAAATAACTCTTCGGTTCTTGATCTGGTTGAATGACCCTTGGTGTACTTGTCCAGGTTCGTCCGAAACTAGTCTGGTCAACAGATGACCCTTCGGCTACTGTCCAGGTTCATTTGTACCAAGCGGGTGTACCGCGGTAAGGAGCAGGACGTACTGTGGTGTGTCCGTGTGGATGATTGATGAACTTTCGTGAACGGATGACCACTTTAGATGAACCAAATCTTCAGAGAGCTTAAGTATCCTTGCCTTAGAGAGATTAGAATGATCAATCATCATGAGATCCTCAAACTGGTCGGAAAAGTCTTGTTCAAGTCCATCGGGCCATGCGGTACGTACCAAACGGGTCAGAAGCGAAGTGTTGTGTCCTAACTCCGGTTCCACTCGTTGATCTTGAGTTCTGTCTTGACCATTGGTCTTAGAATGTCGAATGGGTCGGGAAAGACTTGTTGTGGTACAGTCCATTCGTTCATTAGGTCGTGATTCCAGCCTTAGGTCATTTCCGGATGTACGCGGGTCGATTCTGTACACGGCACTGTTCGTTGATCTGGTACGGTCGGATGGGCGAACCTCGGTTGGACTGATCTGCCCATCCTGATCACCATGCTGGGCTGGTTCCTCGTACTGGGGTGCATCATTCCCTCCCTGTTCAAAAGGATTTGTCCACAAATCTGGATCATCTGCACAAAAAGGAGATAAATCAGAAACATTGAAACTTGAAGAAATGTCATACTTACCTTGCAAGTCCAGCTGATAGGCATTGTCATGGATCTTTTTAGGGATCTGAAAAGGACCATCGACTCTAGGCATGAGTTTTGACTTTCTTTCTTAAGGAAAACGTTCCTTCCTAAGATGAACCCAAACAAGGTCGCCTTCTTCAAAGACAACTTTCCTTTTCTTCTTCTCGTGGTGTCTCGGGTCGACGACCCCAAATGCTCTGCTCCGGTGGTGCTCCGGAGGATTCCTCTACCTCGGAGCCGTACTTAGCCTCGTCTCCAACGGTGTTGGATGCCGTGGTATTTGGTGCGGGTGGCGTCTCTGCAGCACAAAGGCGGAGAGGTCGTCTATGGCCTCCTCGTCGTGTCATGGCGGTTCCCCTCTGTTTCTTCTCTTCTCTTCCCGGCTCTCGGATCCAGCAGCACAAAAGCTCAGTCGACGGGGTACTTTTGTGTCTTAGCTCTGGTTTAATCGTCTTTAGAGTCAAACCACATGCTCTTTGTGGAACATTTCAATCTCACCTAGTTTCGGTTCTCGGAACGGGCGGTTGGCATTGTGGTGGTGGTTCCGTTGGTCATTGGAGTCTCCCTCACAGTGATGGTTCAACCGGTTCTCCAGCACTTCCCAGCTCCGCGGGCCTTGTTGCTTGCGGTGGTGTTGGTTTACTAATGTTTGTGCAGGTTTGGAGCTTGCTGGTTCGTTGGGCAGCCGTTAGTTCGTTCCCGATTTTGTCTGTGTTCGTGGTCTTGGGGTCATTTGGTCTTGAGTCTACAGCTTTTTCGGAATCTTTGCGATGGAGTGTTTAATTGGTAAGGATCCGGTTTTCACATTGGTATGGCTTCTTGCTCTCTCTCCTTGCATTGTTGTGCTAAAATATCAGTAAGGGTTACAAGAATACGAGAAGTTCTTGAGAGCTAGCTACTCCGTAGGTGTCACGGGGGTTCCCGGAAGCCGAGGCATCGAGGTGAACCTCACGGTCCCGTGATCAACGTCGAAGGTAGAGAACGGTTCTCGACTCCTAGAGAATTCAAAAACGACAAAGCGGAATGTGTCGGATTCAGTGGGCGGACGAAGCGGCGTTGTAATAATATAATTTAGGAGCGTTCGTTCTATTCTATCTTTGTAACCCGAGCTTGTACGCCCGTTTACGGAAAGTTTGAATAAATAATATATTTAAAAAAAAAAACTAATTTATATTTTTGCTAAGCCAAAAGAAAATATAATATATTTTTGAGGATGAGTGAAAACAAAGAACATGTAGAATTGTACAACACATCACGTGCGTACATAAAGCAGAACAAGTACACACAATCTTCTCAGTTCTCCCCATGAATCACGCCGGGCCCATCATCCTTAATGATCATCATCACTCCACATTGAATCACAAAACAAAAGACTGATGAGAAAAAAAAGAACTTATTATTTAATTGATTACGAGAGGGCGTTCAACAAAAAAGGGTACATTCAACAAAAAAAATAAGTTGATTTGTACTAAAATGATAAATTTAATATTATTAGAGGGTAAATTTTCAAATATACATTTTTGAAAATTTTGTTACAAATAGATTTCAATAAAAAAATTATCAAAATAAACATTTTTATTTTGAAAATATGATTTTCTTTTTTAATTTTAAACTTCAAAACCTCATTACATAACTCTAAATCATAACTTTAAATTAGTTAACTCAAGAGATATAAATGTATATTTACATTTTATAGTAAAATTTAATTTAGTTATTTTTTTTCTTAAACTGTTCTAGCGATAAAAAAAAGTTCAGGTATATTTTAGGATATTATTCATTATTAAAACATGGATTTAAAAAAACATTTAAAATCTAATGTTATCGACTTATCATTTCATAAAACACTATGAAGTTTACAGTTATTGAAAAACATAAGCTAAAGGTTTTAGAGTACTTTGACTATTTTAGGAGTGTTTAAGAAAAATTTCTTAGTCATAAAAACAAATTTTTAAATTTTATAGCTTTGGATAAGATTCTAGAATAGTTTAACAAAAATCACATTAAATTTTCTATTCACCTACAATCATCTAAAAATTCACTAAAAATAATCAACTCAAATTTGAGATTCAATACAACCTTGTCCACTATGTGCAACAATAGAAATTTAAATTAAATTATATATAAAACTAAAATCCTTTACTATTTTTATATCAATATGTCAATATAAATGTGAATTTAGTTATTCATAAAATTAAATAAGAGAGAAATTTTATTTATTTTAAATTATAATTAAGAAAACATATGTATATATTTAAAATTATAATACTAGATAGATTTTATTTATTTATTTTGGTTAAGATATAGTGAATGAATTTGAATAAATGTTTTTCAAAATTGATATATATTTTTATAATTATCAATACATAAAACAATCAGAAATTCTTAATTTTGTAGATATCAATAAGAAACAAATAGTATTACGGTTAAAGTTTTATAACTTTTTTAAAAATGTATAAAATTTTGAAAATCTTGTTTAATAATAAAATTGTATTATTATAAAAATATACTCAAATAATATTCAATTTTTTGTAAATATTTATATTTTTATTATTATATTATTTAATGTCATATTTAAATGGATTAAATATAATGATGATACATTTATTTTCATATTCTAAATTTTTTTACCAAAAATAGAATCAACATATAATGTAATTATTATATCACATTGAATCATAAACCATGTCATCATTTCTAGCAAGTCATATCATTTTTTTTAATAAATTAGAATGATTGTAGAGAGAGAATGTGTGAAATCACTTCACAAATTTGTCTCCGAGTTTTTAATTAAAGTCATATGTTAACTTTAATCCAAATTGGACTTCAGAAGTTAAAATTGAGGTGTACTGGAAACAATAATTTCTAGATTATGCACATAACCAACTTAATACTGACTTAGTGACGGAAATAATGGAAAGAAGAAAAGAAAATTGACGACATACTCTAAGTAAAAAAAATTGACTTTGTGAATTAATTATTATCAACACTATTTAAAGTTAGCGACGTTGTATTTTAAAAAAGTTATATTAGGATATAAATAGTGTTGACTATAAATTAATTCATAAAATCAATATTACTAGTTAGAGTAAGAAGTCAATCTAATGTTCGTAATTTCATTATTTCTAACATTTCGAGTCATATTTTCCACTGGCTTTTCAAAATAATGTAGGGTTATTCTTCTTCTTATTGATTTTTAAATCAAAATGTTATATTTTTATCCTATTGAGATATATTATTTTATCTTTATGAAACCTTATTAATCATTTGTATAAATATTAAAATAATTAAGAATTTTTAGAAATTTGTTATAAAATCGATAAATAATATATAAGGATTTATAATTAGTTTAAAATGTTTATAAATCAATTTTAAACAATACATAAATGATAATAAAGCTTTTTAAAAATTTAATGTGTTTAATGCGTTTTAGTAATAAAAATCTCAATTTTTTTTGAATCGTAAAAAATTCATCAATTAAATTTTCAGGATTATAAACCCTCAAATTATAAACTGTTAACAAATGTCATCTTTCGTCACGGTATTTTAGAGAAAAGATAAAAGACGTTAACGAAATTAAAGTTGAAAATTTATTTCGTAGGATTTTTAGTTTAATGTTTATTTTACGATTCATCTTTACTTAAAATGTTTATTTACTAAAAACCCTTATTTAAACAGCAAACGTATGAGAGATCAAAATTGTTTTATGATTAACAAATTCTTGCTAGAAAATTTATCACTATATGTACTTTTCAGTCACACCCTTAATTTAATTTTGTTTTCGGTTAATTTTTCTGTCATCGGATAAAAATAAAGTAGGTTTACGAACCATTCTCATGAAAATTATTAAATGCATTTAAATATATAAGATGAGAGTCCAGTCACAAAGGCTCATGACAGAAAAGGCACAGCCCCAGCTTCGTGACGTGACCGGCATTTGTTAATTTATATCAGCATCTACTAGTACATATAGTTAATATTATTTCTCTTGTATAAAAAACATGCTACTAAAAATATATAACAGGAAAAAGAAATAACTAATAAGTAGATGGTTTAGTTTGCAATGACTTGATTTTTTCTTTAAAAGAACTTCCATTCACGATCGATAAGAAAATTGCATTTTTCTTTATCAAACCGCAAATCAAATGCGGAAACATTTTAAGCAAAAAAAAAATCAAATGTGAAAACAACCAGTGATCAAATCGGTTTTTCTTTAAAATGCTTTATGTGATCTAAATATATATCCGAATGGCTACAACATGAAATGAAAGAAACTTTAGCTCACAAAGTTTATAACGTTATCAAAATAATAAAATGTGTATACATGGCGAAATTTCAATTTTACCACATGTTTATACAATTATTTATGTTTATCTTTATTAAAAACATATTTACAAATATTTTTTCATTTAAAAAGCAAAAAAAAATTATATTTTTGTTTTATAGATATATATAAATATAAATAATTATTTAAATAAATTAATTAAAAAATATTTTTCTCACAAACTTTGAACTATACACTTTCAAATTCAAACTTTCTCATATTTAAAAAAAAAATTAAAACATTTTTATTTTTCAAATTTTATTTTTCAAATTTGAAAATAAAATAAAATTATTTTAATTTTTTTTGGTTTTTAGTATTTATTTATTTATTTATTTAAATCTTAAATTTCACTTTTCAAAACCCCCCTCAAAACTAAACCCCCCTCAAAACTAAACCGTAAATATATATTAGTTAATTCTATAGATATAAATGTTTATTTACTCCTTTAAAACTATAAATAAATGTAGTTAATGTAAACATAAAAAAGTATTACTAAGAAAATGATAGTTTAGCTAATTTCTCTGCTTATATTTATTTATTTC
The DNA here is from genome assembly GCA_905132765.1 of Moricandia arvensis. NCBI lineage: Eukaryota > Viridiplantae > Streptophyta > Magnoliopsida > Brassicales > Brassicaceae > Moricandia > Moricandia arvensis. The sequence goes on along the minus strand of CAJHQP010002311.1, from coordinate 17,762 downwards.
ATCAGTGGTATCAAAATATGTAGCAAGTGGCCATTCTACCTGTTACACCTAACCATTTAGTGATTTATAAACTAATCTACTTAAATTTTAAATGCACCAGCTAGAATGTATGGTTGATAGAAGCAAAATTTGATTGGAATCACACTTCTTGCATCAAATGGTTGGGTGTGGAATGTAAACTGTCGCCTCTCTTGAAATGGTCGATTACAAATTTGAAACTAGCAATTCAAATATGGTTCTATCTTTCAAAATTCTATAAAACAATTCAACCAGTAGCATACAGTAAACGTTTTGTTTAAAAAAAGAAGAGTCTCCAAGCTTCAATATTTGGCAGATCTAAAGTCGCCCGTTTTCATGAATGTGAAACGTTTAAAGTTTTCTATCTTTAACCAACCACTGAGAAAGAAGAAAATTGCATAAAGACATTATATTCTTTTAAGTTTTTGTCCTCGAACATATTTTCATCTTTGGCAAAAACTTTTTTTTAAATTCATTTTTTCTAGATACGAATATGTGGGGACTTTTCACATGGCACATGCATGATATCGAACAAGCTTTAGTTCTGTCCTAACGTTCTTTGTGGTCCTTAAGACAAATAATTGTTCGGATGAGAGAGCAACAAGGAGTTTGGTCCATCGATTTAGGTTATATCAATTATTGTTATCAATTTTAAAAATATCAGTCCTCTCGAAAGGTGATTCGACCTAATTAATAATATAGATCCACGTCCATGTTTTAGCAATTTGACAAACATCAGTGGACTCAAAACTTCATTTTGTAGTTTTCTGTTTAAATATGTAACTATATATCTAAACCATATCTAGATTGAAATATATCTCTAGTCGTAGTTTTAAAATAGCGATTGTTCTTAAGAATTTGTCACTTTAAATGAATTTGTCCTATATGTGAGCTCAACATATGTGGTTGATTAGTTCCATGTCAAGAAGTTTGTCAATGTTAGAACATATTTATGATATAATATTCAATCTATTTTATAAAAATGTCAATTTAGTAGTTTTTCTTACATAAAATGTTATTTTAAAATTTCAATTAAATAATTTAATTTTTTAAATAATTTATTTTTTAAAATAATTTTATTTATCCCAACAATTATTGGTTGGATAAAAATAATCATTAAAGACATCAGTAAATTTTAATTGTTTGTAAAATATATGTATAAATATCAAAGTGCCATTTTAAAAAAATCATAAAACACACACATAAATAATATGGTTTATGCACAGAATAACTATACCGTTTAAATAAATTTATATAAAAGAAAGTGTCATGTAAATAATTTGGAGGTAAACTAGAAATTGATCTTCATGATTAATAGGTTCGTAGATGTTTTAAGCAAATAACAAATTTAACTGTTAGTACCGCTACTTTATTCAAATAAAGACATGTAACCAAATGTATAAGTGGTCTATTAGTAGTAAAAGAGATTATTTCTTCTGTTTCCGGGTTCAGTTTTCATTTGGTACGAAAATATATTTTCTAAAAGCAATATCCAAAATTTAGAAAAAAGATCATGGACCAAAAGTTTGGGACTCACATAAAAGCATATATATATATATATTTTCTAAAAGCAATATCCAAAATTTAGAAAAAAGATCATGGACCAAAAGTTTGGGACTCACATAAAAGCATATATATATTAAAAGGATGAACAAATGCTATTTAACATAACACCAATTTACTCGAGGACATGTTCACACAATCCTCCATTTTTTTTTTTACAATCCTCCATGTTTTTTTTACAATCCTCCATGTTAATATATTAGTTTAATAATTTGTTTTTATTTCGAAGGTCCTGGAAAGTTTTATCGATTATATTTTATGTCATCATTTCTGTATAAAGGTCATGATTTCATTACAATGATTTTTTTTTTTGTTATTTTTGGTAACACATTTACAATGATTTGTGTTTTCAATAATTATCTAATGAACACGATTTTTCGTCAATAATAGCACTTATGCCTTTAGATTTTAGTTGTGAGACATCGACAACAGCAACACAAACCAGTAAAAGATATATTGCGTTCCATAACTATTTACGTTAGACATGTTAAACTGATATTTTTTGGACGAAATGACTCTCCAAAAGAAGTATTTGATTATTAATGAACATCATTTTAACTATGGTTGGATCCTCGCTGGCCACCCAGACTGCCTTAAATGTTAAGAAAACGTGGTTGCTGTGGATTTCGTGGGATTAGTCGGTTGACTTCAGTCGCCGAACCCCACGATTATCAAAAAAAAAAAATATTAATGAACATCATTTTTACCCAAAATACTTGGTTAATTTTAAATATATGAATTTAATATGTGACTGTGGTATAGTAGAACTAATTTGAGGTTTGAAAGTATATCTAATGTAAAATTTCACTTTTTTCTTCTTGAATCGACTAACTTAATAATGAAGTTAAATTTTATTCCAACTCTACTCTATTTTTATATAAAAACGAGTAATAAATAAAAAATAAAAACATTATTCTATTTATGGAATAATTTTTTTCTATTATATTTTTACTCCATCATGAAATAAAATTAGGTTTGGTCCATAAAGGGAATAATGTTCTTTTTTATTTCTTAGTTCAGTTTTTACTTTAAAATGAAATACGATTTGAATAAAACTTAATTTTATTATGAAACCCTTCAATTTTTCAAAATAATAATAAAGATTTATATTGAAGATTCTTTAACACATAATCATTAGTCTATATTCACCTCTATCGAATACAAAGTTTCACATGCATCAATTCTATACATTTTGCGGTTTGGTCTTTGGTCTTGCAAAACTCATTGGTGAGGGAACTTCCTCGAGAATTCGTCAAATGGTCCGAAGAAACCTACATATATCATGCTAAATCAACAAAAAATATATAAAAAGTTGCCTAAAGAAAAGCAAATAAATCATTTTCAAATATTGAAAACCACTTTGTTAACCATTTAAAACGCGTTGCTAAACTGAGACCAACCAAAGTTGACATCTTGTAAGTTTGTAACAACTGACGTCTTACTTTCAAAAAACTTTTAAGACTATGAAAATCTAGGGTTCTTTAATTATTTGGTATATGATCTCTCCTGAAAAAAGCTATGTATGACCTTTTCAAGATGATGGTAAAACTATAAAACACTATTAGTTATACTTATTTAAAAAGGTTTTAAACTATAAAACACTATTAGAATTCTGGATGTAGAGGATTTTGATTCTAAAGAGCGTAGATGTTACTTCGAATACTTTTAAAAACCCAATTGACATTAAAAATTTAGAAGCAGTGACTATTATATAAAAAACATTTATAATTATGAATAATATCCACAAACTAATAAAAATATGTAAATATACAGAATTCTAAAAATAAAATGTGAGATGATTTTAAGATAGTATATTATTATTTTATTTATTGGTTTGATAAAATAGTATTTGATTTGATTATGATTTCTAATTATCTACACAATAATTTTAAACCTTTAAAAAATATGTCTAATACTAGGGAAATTGCCAAAATTACCACTTTCCTTGTACCACTTTTCAAAAATATCTTAATCACTTTTACCCTTGTTTTTTAAGAGGAAAAAAACACACTTATAACCTTTGGGTTAATTAATCTAAGACTTAGGGTTTAGAGTTAAGGGGTGGTGTAGGGTGGGGGTAGGGTTTAGGAATTTAAAATTTAGGATTCTAATTAATTTAAAAAAAAATTATCCCTTAAAAAATGGTATTTTTGAAAATGTTTCTTTAATGAAAGTAAAAATGAAAATTGGTACAAGGAAAGTGGTATTTTTGAAAATTCCCCCTAATAATAATAGGTCATGACTAACTAATTAGTGATAATTTATTTTTCAATCATTATACTTATTGTTTCATTTATTTTGGTTGAAAAATGAAATAAAAGACAAAAAGATGTGAGCAACATTTTAAAAATGAAGATAAAAAACTTTTTAAGTATTGAAAATGACTGTGAACAAATAGATTTTTTTCTTTCGAAATCCGAATTTTAGAACTGTTTTGAAGTCTAAAATATTGATTGGCAATTTTTTGGTTTTCTGGTTTATGGTTTTACAAAACCATAAAATTTCAAAAACATATCAACAAATATGGCTTTTCATTTGATCAGTACATTTTTAAAAATAATTATGTTATTATAAACTACAAGAAGTACTACAAAGATTCTCCAACAGATTATTCTATATATCTTACATGCACCATTCACAATGATTTTATAAGATCCATGTTTTATGGTATTCTTTGCGTCTCTAAAAACTTTATAATTTTTTTCTATTAATCTGCATAATTTTATTTTCTTTATTACTCAAAATTCAGATTTTTGGGTATCCAATCACTAGTGGACTTTAGTAAAACCACTAATTAAAAGATTTCTACATAAATAATTTTAGGTGGTGGTTATTTAACATGTTTTGGTGGTCTTAAGGAAAAAATACAATATAGATAAATTTAACCCATAGACCAGATTACAAAACTAAATAAAGTACAAATAAAATAATCGTATATATATTTTTAAAAATATGGAAGAAATTTTAAACTAGCTTTTCTTGCGTATGTATGTTGCATGAGGTAGTTGAATTATAAAACAAATGTCTACATAAATTAAATATAGTTGAATACTTTAATTACTAGCTGGCCACAAAAGTCATTTTCAGAGATTTTGATAGTTTTATGTTTAATTATTTTAAAATAAATTATTTGAATAAAATATAAATAATTTATTCATATTTTTATACATAATTTAATGTTATATTATTATTTACAAATTAAGACTAAGTTTATTTAATTTTGATATAAACATATACTAATTAATAAAAAAAATATTGTATTTTATTAAAAAATGGTTATAATATGAAACTGAATGAATGTTGAATGATGAGATAAAAAAAATGATAAAAATGTTAAAACGAGTGTTTTGAATTTTAAAAGCATTATACCTAGTTTTAAGACCATGTATAATGGAAATATTGAATATAAGATTTAACAATTGAATCATTACAATATATCTGTTGAAAAATAAATTTGATGGTGTAGATTAATTAATATTTGGTGTTAAAAAGATTCAACAATTTGAACACTAGCTATACATATCACTTTTAAAATCTTTTGATATTTTCATATCGTCTTAATTATTTAAAACCAATAGTTTTATTATAAGTTAAATAATTTATTTTTATTTCTAATAAAAAATATTATTAAATTATCTGTACAAAAATACAAGTTCATTTAGTTTAGAAACAGAAAATAACTATTACTAATAAAATAAGGGTGTGACTGGTAACCATAATAAAAACATTAGGAATGGATAGGAAAAAATGAGTAGGAATAAAATTTGTGGAATGATGAGGAATGCTGATTCCTTATCAAAATTAACAAGGAACAAATCTGTTCTATAATTCTCTACGAAAAAAGGAACGAGAAGGAATGAAAAGGAAAAATGATTCTTCATGAATGGTAATTTTTTTAAGGAATGTTAAGGAACTTAGTGTTCCTCATTGTTCCCTTGGTTACCATTCAAAGCCATAGATTATGTAGTAACTAAAAATGTCATAATTATTGGTAGACTTTTATATTATACCACAATTAATTTTATTAATTTAAACCTGCCATCTCATCTATAAAATACTCATAGCATAAGTGTTATTTTATAAATAACTCTTAACTAGTATATTTTTAAGGGCCAATATAAAAACAAGATCATTTCAAAACATTTTTTTTAATTATTATATGTCCCATAAATGCGTTCGATTGCATCTAATTCCAGTCAATAAAACTGACTTTTCAGTACTTCTATTATTTTATGTGTTTTTTAACAACAACAACCAATCATTGATTAAGTCATAGAGTTCAGTACAGATGAGATGCATCAAATACATACTATTTGATTATGTTTTATGTTTTTCAAATTCGTCTGCATCAAATTTCATTACAAGAGTATTTCCAATAATTTGCTTTATTTTTTCGAAATATGAAGTTTATAGAAAAATAAAACAACATTTTCGCCAATGCTTTACTTCATTTTTTTTCTTCAAAATAAATATTTTTAATTATTAATAGCACCTTATATTTTTCAAATTTACTAATTCAATCAAATTATTTAATTTTATTAGTAATCCAATGGTTACTATTTATTATAAGTTTAACATTATCATATGATATAATTGTTACACATAAATAAATATATATTAGATTTTGTAAAGAAACACTGAATACATATATCTTCTTAGTGATTAACCAAAATAGTTCAAAGCCAAAAATAAGCTTATGTTATTTTAAATTCTTCCAAATTGAACATAAAATTTTTGGAAATTAATATTTTCATGCTTTCGCTATTATCATCTAATTAGAAAATTTTAATATAAATTTTTAAATTAGTCAGGCGACATAGACACTTATAATTTAAGTGAGTACAAGATAACAACAAGTTAAAGTTAAATATCAGTTTGTAAATAAAAAAAGTTATTTAAAAAAAATGAAAAACTAAATAGTGTTTCTTCAAATTTGAAGAAAAAAAAAGAATCAAAAGTAGAAAATGAAACACCATTGAATATATTTTAAGACATATAAAATCAAAAATATGTTATATGGTAACAATAATTTTAAAGATATATTTTTATTTTTTAATTAAAAAATGAAAACTGATGACTCAGTCTTATGTGGTTGTCTAAATATATTAGCCATAAACTACTAAATATCAATACTTTAAAAATTATCTAATTAAATTTAAGCGTTTAAAAATCATTCTTTCATTAGTTTTATAGATTTTTAGTTCATAACAAACATAACAAACATGAATGAATGTGAACCAATGTGCTTAACTTGCTTAAGCCATCTGACCACTCAGCATTAGTATTTTTATAAATTAACAATGTTCTAGATTCTCTTCACCAACCCACCAAACCGTTTGGACTTTTTAATCAGGTATAAACATTTATAGAGAAAATAACCCAATTAACACACTTTTCTTGTTGCATGATTTGTCAGAAGATGTTAATCATCTAATTCCAAATCTAAGGGCATATGCAGTGGTGTTACTCCCGGAGAATCCTTGAAAAATTAATTTTTTAATTTTTTAAATTTTTTTTGGATTTATAAAAAAAAAAATATTTCAATCAATCGTGTGCCGCCATGTGTCATGGGGGCGCGCAAACAGTGTAAAAATTCGTTAAGAAAAAATCTTTATTCAAGAATTTTAAAAGTCGAATCCTTAGCTTTTGATGGAATCTACTATTATCTTTTTTTTTTAAGGATTCTCTTTTAAGGATCCTGTTACATATGCTAGATGATTTTGTGAATCCTGATATACTAGATTTATTATAAGAACATGTCTACTAGACCCAGAGTATCATTCGGCCCAAGTTTCACAAGGCCCATTATCTATAAACAAAGAAGCTTAAAATAGGATTAAGTCAAATAAACACTATCAAATGCATTGTTAAAATATCAATCACTTCCCCTAGATCTCAGCATGATACAAGACCTACCATCAATCGTGAATCTCATAAGATGGTTCGGGATAGTAGAGTCACATGTTATGTTTAATTGTCGGTTATAAAATCGTTTATTTAATATTTATTATAGATTATAGTAACATAACTATTAAAAATTCTCTTTCATTAATAATATAAACGGTGTATAATAGATTATAGTTAATAGCGCATGACAACATTGTAGTAATTTAACTACTAACATGAGCCTTTATGGTTTATGCTCATGAACAGAAGCTAGTACGATTGTACGAAGCTTCTTAAGTATATTATCAACTAATATCGTTTTATTGATTTGATTAAGAAGACATTATTATAAAATTATCATACTCTTAAAAGATTATTTAGTTATATTGAAAAATTGATTAATAGGAAGAATAGGTGAAAAATACGAAAAGGATTACAAACTAACGGCTTCAGGATCCGGTTTACAGTTCAAATCCAAACCTAACCCGACTCGATTGGTTCCATCGAATTCTCCGTATCCATCGCCGTTACCATGTCTCAACTCAAGGCCCTGACTCAGTTTCCTCTTCTTAGACGGTAACTCTCTTTCATCGAGACCGCCGTTAACTTTCGCAGCCGTCCGTGTCGCCACGTGTACTCTACGTAATATCTTGAAAAACTCATCCACCTCTTCCTCCGTTACCGTACGTACAACTTCCGTTGACAACATCCCTCTGATTCCATCACCGTTATCTTCTTCACGGCGTTCTTGTCTCTTCTCTGAGCTCATTCTATGCCACAAGAAATAATAACTGTTTAGACCTGCTAGTTTTATTTTAGAGAGAATTATAATGATATTCTTCTTTATAGGCGGTCGGTGTGGACTTTGAACGGTCGATATTGTCGACCTCTAGATAAAGAAGTGGACGATAGAGATCGATGATGACATCATCATTGCGACGTTAAAGCATTAGGTGCATGACGTTGTCGTTTAAGTGGGGCTTGAGAATAAATGAAGTCATGTGGAATTTTCGGTACTAGTTAATTTTTATTATTTAAGTAAGACCAAGAACGTTCAGGCAATATAAAAAGGAAAAAGAAAAAGAAAAAGAAGACCAAGACGTTGTGAATTGTGATCATGGTTTAACGTGAAAAAAGTACTCCTGCGAATATTTTTTGTAGATTTTTATTCGAACTGTCATTTCAAAACAAACATGTTGTATGCAATAGTTTCCTAATAGTATAAACACTAATAATTGATATTGGTGATTGTATAAACACTAATGCGATTTGCATATCTAATTAAAAACTGTTGAGTTTTGTTTTAGCTAAAAAGTAATGGGGTCTTGGACTTTAATCTTTACCTATGATTTTGAATCAATTTGTGTTATCACCAAAAACATGGTGTAACAATATTTTCTACAAAAGTATAACGGCCCAATCATCGTTGATTCTTTCACCAATTTTTAAAGACTAGAAAACCAAAAAAATGAAAAGTAAAAAAGAGAATCTAGATTTTTAAGAAGCATTTCTTAGTAGAGAGACTAACAAAAAGAGAAAAAATTTCTTTCAGTTGCATATTTTTAATTTGACCAAATCTATTTTAGGGGTTATTTGTAAAATAACCAAAAAGTTAGATTTTTAGAAAAAAGGTTGAGAGTGATAGGAAGAAAAAAGAAGAGATAATGTGATTTTGGTTACTTGGTGAATTTTATTTATTTTTTGTTCAATTTCTGTTATTTTTTTAATTTAAAATTTAATAAAACAAGTAAAATATTATATTCGAGTACCTGGCAATGCCTTACTCTAAGACTAACACCTAACAGTTTTGCTTAAAGATATATCCAATGATTATCATTAAACTTCTCTTCAAATTAATGTAAATTCAAAATGAGTTTGAGTTTTGTTTCAATGATAGCTCACATTGTTTCTTCATAATAGCATATTTCAACTATATTATATTATTAATATTTATTATAATTCGAATAAAGCTACATATTTTTAAATTTTACAAATTTAACCTAACTATAATTTTTATTTTAACCAAAACTTTATTTTATACATAAAAATGACTTATATAAATTTATAATTGTATTAGTGAGAGTATTATTAATTCCAATAAAATATTAGTTATTTAGATATAAATTATAACAATAGAAAATTTTAAATATCAATTTATAAGTAAATATTTTCGTAGTAAAAATGAGATTGCGAATAGTATTCTTTTAAATTTGAAGGGATATTATTTATATCTTTATTTCTTTAAAATGATATAAAAATTAAAAATACTTTCTTTCATTTTTATTTTTTTTTCTTTAAAATAATATATCTTTTGACATAGTTCTTTTTGGAAATAGTCTTAGATACCAATAATTTGCTACGTCGAGTTTTGTAATACTGTTTTAGTTGTGTTTTCATTTGTGAAACATGTTTTACTTTACTAGTAAAAATGAGTTTTATTAATATCTTGAAATGTATGAATATATATATATATATATATATATATATATATATATATATATATATATATATATATATATATATATATTAACGCTTACTAACAAAGATATTTTAGTAGTAAATAAACAAAGACTTCAAAGTACAAAGCTAAACAAAGACCTAAACTTGACAAAAAAAAAACAAAGACCTAAACCTATCAATGGTTAAATTATTCTAACATTCGTTTTTCTTATTTCTAACATGTCACATTATCTTCTATTTCATCCACCTAATCAATGAATATCTATTTCAATTTGAACATCTACAACAGTTTTGTTTTATAAATTTAACGTTGTATCCTACCATGTTTATTTTATTTTATCTTATAATATTATGCTACATATTAATAACAATTTAAGATTGAAATTTAATTATATAACTAAATAACCTATTTTTAGATTCTGTTTCTCAAAAAATATTTCAAATACAAATACATATTTATTGGAGATATCTAAATAATATTCATGTTTTTTTGTTCATATAAAATAAATTAAATTTCTATAGAATGAAAAAATAAGAAATTTTGATATGATAACATACAAAAATTGATTACTATCACAAAACTCAGTCACCAATAAGATAAACATTTGTTATGATTATCAATTATAATTTGATGAAAAAATAATAATTTCATGTTTTGGTGCACTTTACGCTTGGATGCAGAGCAAACACTTTATGTCTGTTCCATAAGACATCTTCAATCCTATCTATTTTCTACTCTAAAATAGAGTTTACAATAAAAAATATTTTATTAGTAGAATATTTTCTAGTTTATGATAGAGTAACAAATAAGTTTACTCTATATATAAAGTAACTTGTTTATTTTTTGTCTATCACTTTATTTTTTACAATAAAATAGAGTATTATTAGAACGACAACCAATTTTATTATAGAGTCACTCTAAAATTGTTCATGCTTGTACCTTCACAACTTTATCTAAGCATATGTTTTTTACATGTGAAATAATTGTGTCTATGATTTTTAAATTCCTTCGTTAATGAATATCACATACATATTGGCTTTTCGGGATATGGATTAAGTTTAAACTCTCAAATTAGTTGAAAAAAATCAAGATGAAGTTATCTTTAAAATGAATGTCAGAGAGTCAAACCAAAATTATAGTTATATCCATTAAATTTGAGTAGGTAACCTCGATTCAAATCAAGAAAATCTGCATATTTCTCACACGTCGACATATGCGCATCTATGAAATGCACATATATATTTATTTCATGCAAAATTACTCTCCCTATTTCTGAAAGAAATATTATATAAAATACTCACGCATATTATAAATATTATAAATAACTAGAATAAATTTATTTATTTTATTATGCCAATAATTATTGACCATTAATATTCAATCTATTCAAATGATTTCATTTAATGTTTTTTTAAATATACAAAATATCTTTAAAATATAGAAAATCTAGTTTTGTGGAATAAGAAAAAAGTCAAAAAATCATATTTTCAAAAACGAAAAGAGTAAATAAGCAATATTATATTGTTTTGAGAGTTCGCATTAGGAATTAACATCCTTGTGGATTTATAAATACTTAAATTTCGTCAGTCATTAACTTTATAAAGACTCCAGTCAATTCAAAACATCTCTAAGTTGTGAATTACTTCTTATTGTATTCATTCAAACTAAAACTGGAAATAAGACTTGTGAATCGTAATGAAAAGTCCTTAGCTTAGTGCCTTAGAGCACCCGCAACAATGGTCCTTACGAAAAATTTTTAGAGAAAAATAAAAAAGAACATTTCAGATTATATAAGGATATTTCAGAGTTTTTCTTTAAAAAAAACTAATCATTCACGAGCCGCCACGTGTGCAGTAGAGCTCGCAAATAGTGTAAGGATCAATCCTTAAATAAGGATTTTAAGGATAGAATCCTTAACTATTCATGGAACCCATTGATTATAAAATGTGTGGGGATGTGACAATCCCACGTTAGAAGCCGCCTTCTTTGCCTACATCAAGAAAAGTAAACAAATAACCTCTAGTTCATTTATTTAGCTTCCAATTGATTAGTCTAATTGAGTATTAGTTTAGTAAGTCACTACCCAACATACTTTTCAATTGTATTTTTTCTACGTCACAGAGCTACAGTGCAGTGTAGCATCAGCGATAAGTAGTGGTCACTGTTTTGAGTTACTTACACATTTAGGCACATTCTTGTCTTTCATTTCACGTAGAGGCACTTTGTGATTGAGGGTCACAATCACGAAAACCAAAGGCATTTCTTGACCAAAATACCTTTGTTTTTAGTTTGACTTAGTTAGTTGTCTCATACATAGAAAATAACTACACAATTAAAATTTTAAATTAATACAAAAATGTGGTAAAAAATAGACATGAAAAAGAAAAAAAAATCCTCTTTCCAACAAAAATGTTATTTTACATTAAAATTAATTTTTAAATTTCCTAACATATTATATTTATCACAGTTTTATATTCTACTATGGTAAATAAATATACAAATTTATAAAATAAATCAAAAATATTTTCTTTACATTTTCAAATATATATATATATAGTATTTTGATATTTATGTATATAGTTTCTGGATACATTTTTATGGACAGCTTCTTCGTCTCCGTGGACACGTGTTTTGTGGACAGCGTTTAGTGTTCATGTACATATATTGTGTGTAAATCTAGATGGTCTGGCTTTCGTAGATAAGCCATCAATTGAAATTATTTTGATGATGAAATCATACTATATTTGTCTTTCAAAACCATATGTAAATGTATGCTTTTAATGTGTGGATGTCTTAAAAGACAAGGATGCATAATTAGTATATAATTCCACGGTTGATAATAGAAGAGAAAATTCCGTATGTGGATTATCTTTTGTGGACATTAAAACAAAGAAGTTTTAAAAATTGGTAGATGAACGTGAGGTTGGAACATCTAGTTGTGGATGCAGAAAAAAGATGTGCATTGTGTGGACGCGAAAGTAAATACAACTTCAAATGTAACTTTAGTAACACTAAAAATTTCAAACTCACTAGAAGTTCTCAGTTTAAAATGGATATTGATTTTACAAAATAAGAAATTCAAATCACCAACAATGTTAAATATATTGTCAAAACTTAAGCTTTTTCCAAATTTTAATAAATGTTTTTTTTTTGAAAAATATTCTATATTATTTTTAAGAGTTTTTTGTGGACAAATTTACGTGGATGCGATATTTTGTTGTGGACGAGTTCTTGTGGACGAGTGTTTATGGATAAGGTTTTGTAAAAGGAGATATTTTCTTCATCAAAATCGTCAACGTTACCTTTGTTGAGTCTAATATTCTCATGAAGCTCACCACATGCCTTTAAAAGCTATGCCTCATCGAACATGTACTTGAGGATGGTATCAGCTTTGTCATCTTGGTATTCTCTGAGACCAACATATATGATCTCACCTGCTGCAATCCCAACCTTATTGTGGATCCTACGGTTGATATGGCAGAGACGTTTAGTGTCGTTGATGCATACTTATTCACATGGTTCATTGCCAAGCATACTAAGGACTTGTGGATATTCTTGTCCATCTCTTTATATATAAGTTCACGCTTCTCTTCATACGTTTCCTTCTTTCATCTCTTTATGTAACTGCAAAAAGTAGAGAAACAATTCAATTCAAAGTTTTGTCTTTAAGCAAAACTCTTCTTTCTTAGCTATAAAGAACTCTTAGCAAAAGCAGAAACCTAAACATCAATTTGGAGCAACTACTAGACAAGAATCTAAAGCAAAAACTAAACACTAACACAATAGCTGATTCAAAACGTTTTTTTTCATTCAAAAAGACGCACATAGAAACCTCAAGCAAATTAGCTATTTCATAATGAAATTAAAGATGCCCATATGGGTTTTCAAAAAGGACGCAACTTGAATTCAGATTAAGCCATTTAAAAAGTAGAATTAAGAAAGTATGAAAATCAAATCACATTCTGCAAAGTGCTTTCTACAGACAAAAAGAAACATCACTACTTCCTACAGAAATCAAATGACATTCTGCAAAAAGATCAGTTCTTGGGTTTGCACTAAAACCAGAACTTGTACTTGCCTTGTATTTTGGATCGATCCTACCAGGAAACCTCAGACCAGGCTGAGCTATACTTACTCATGTTTGTATCCAAATTCTGATTCCACCGCTTCTGTTACTCTCTCTCGCGGTCCATATATGTTGAAGAACCTTGGGTTGTCTTTGTGACAGAACCTCCGCCGTAAAAGTCATCACTTTCCTCGTCTCCACCACCAGATTTGATCTCAGGCCTATTTCCATGGCTTATATTGACTTATAATGGACCTAAGAAGATACAAACCTCGTCACCAACACAGATCTTGCTTGCTGGATCTCGTAAACCTATCTATGATCGTGCTTCTTAATCCTATTCTCCTCTCACGGGAACCATTCCAATGTCCAGCAATCTTCTTCTTTTCTACATCTTTGTTTTTTTTTGTTGAAATTGTCTTCTTTCTCTTAACTTTATTCAAGATCTGTGGTTTATCTAGTCAAGAGAAGGTTTTTGTCAGGATGAGAAAATATAAGGAAAAGAAAGTAATTTTGAAAAAATAATTGAAACCTAGGCTTGTTACGCTGAGTGAATAAAAAGTGTTTGTTAGTTTGGTTAAAGGGCAATTGAGACATTCTATACAGTAAAAGTGTGTCACCAGCAAGAAGTGCTTGTTTTTGTAATTGATAAGTCAAAAAGTGACTCTGGATGTAAATTTTTCAACTGTTTTTACCAACTGTCCACAAAGTAACGCCAAGAATGGTATGTTTTGTTAACCAATCTGAATACAATAAAAGGGCCATCGTGGTCCATGGTTGAATTAAAGACTCTCTAGAATGAAAAGATAAACCCAAGGAATTTAATTCTTCGGTTTAAAAACTTTGATGCTCTATTAAAGACTGGAGAATGAAAACAAAAAGATAAAGCAAAAGCATTTAATTAATCTGGGTTTTTTTTTTCTTTCTAATATTTACAAAAAAGACTAGTCAAACTAAACAGATTTCAAACCCGTTAGTCACCTCAGACAAAAACTGAATCAACATAAACTATAGCAAAAGGCAAATTTCGAGATTGCGTACCAGTTCATCAACCATTGTGTTTTTGCCCTTGGAATATGCTGGACAGAGAAAGTTCAAAAGAAATCTTTGCATCGCAAGAAATTTTCCATGTATGTAGTGAGCATCGCCCACTCTATAGGTGTAGACACTATCTTCACTAGTTGAGAGCAATCCGCTGCAAACACCAATTTACTATGTTTTTAAAAACGTTAATGCTCTTTATTATTGAAATTTGTGTTTGTTCAAACCAATTTTTAGAAATTACTTCCTCAGTCTGAATTATAAAACTATTTTTAAGCAATGTTTGATATTTTAATATATAAGATATTTATATATTTTATATAAATTTTAATTTTATTAAAATCTATGTAACCAGATACAATTTATAAATTATTTCATACTCAGTTTGTTTATGTTTTAGAAAGTTTTTTTTGTTTTATAATAGATAATATTTTGATACTCTAGTACTAATTTTAATTTTACTGTAACTGTGTAATCAATTTGATTTTACAGTTTTTCTATATTGGTTAAATAAAATTTTAAATTCTATTTTAAGAAAAAAATAAAATTTTTAATCTTTTTGCATTAAATCAACCAAAAGAGTATTTCGTTGAGTTGTTTAAAATTTATATTTTTAATAACATTTTTTAGATAAGAGTAACTTTTAAATCTTTAGACGTTTAACTAAAACATGTATTTTGAAATAAATGAAGTAACATCTTCTATACTCTTTCGATTTCTTAAGTTTCTCATTTCTCAAATAACCTTTTATTTTCTGCCCTAAACTAGTAATTTTTTTTTGTAAACTGGCATTAAACTAGTAAAATATTGTTGGCACTTGGCATTGTTAGAGTGAGAGTTAGGAAAAACCTTGTTAGGAAAAACCTTGGCCATAGATTGATCTTCTTCTAATAATCTACTAGCTGTATCTCACTTTTCCATTGAAGTGAAAGAGGATGAAGGTTCGACTACTCTCTGTCATCCTTCTTCTTGATCCGCTTTTAGAGCATCATTAACCCAAAGACTCTTTTAGGATCTCTTATTTATTTTTAAGTAATAAATATAAGTTAAGAGATTTAGTTAAGAGATTTCAATATTTATATGCTCCAATGGTGGTCTCTTAATTAAAGGGTTCTTAAAAAAAAATTCCAAAGTTTTCATCTTTACATCTTCTTTTGATCTCCAACCATGGATTCAAAAACATCCAACATATTATCCAAACTTTCAGTATCTTCACCCATTTCCTTCATCGCATATACAATACTTTCTATTATCGACAAACACCCCTCTCTTGGCTGCCTCCTAACTTCTCTATACAAACTTGCACCTTCAATTTCCAGCATCACATGGCTACACAAAAGCTTCAGCCACGGGTTCATTCTCCTTGCCTTGAACCATGTCCCATCAAGAACTATCAGATTCCTTACCCTCAAATCTTTCACTTTCAATATTAGCAATAACAATAATATGCTCTTTTCAATATTAGCAATAACAATACTAGACAGAAAATGAATCTTGCATAAACAAGACAAGTAAAACTCATTGAGCTAGTGCTGATGGTGGACAAACTAGTGCTTATGCTGATACTTATTAAATTAACAGACTAGAAACTTTCCAGTGTCTCCAAGTGGGAGTATCGTTGCAATGTATATGTGTTTTTGCTTCACATGTGTGTTCCTCAATCACATGAAGCAACCTAAGCTAAGTTCATATTTAAAAGGTTTACCTTCCCAAAATACACTATCCAGCTTTGTGAAAAGATATATTAATCAAAGTCAAACAGATCATGAGAACTAATTTGAACCAAGGTAGATGATTAAAGGTGAAACCTTTTTGAGCTGATTAATGAGGGACATGAGGATCAAATTGGTGGTCTTAGTTCTCTCGCTCTAAGGAATCTTCAATCCTCGTTCCATGGCGTATAGCCGACCTAAGTAATCAATCAATTATCAATTTTCAAAGATCCATATAATACTCAATCGCTGGACACAATCAAATCAGCTCTCAAACCCAATCATCTAGTTTTTTTATTCAAAAAAGAGACAAGACAACAACACAAACTTACAGTAATAAGCAACAAGCAGTTCATGTTTCTGCAACTCATCGGCGTGTTGCAAGTGAGGCAGAAGAGTCTTCACTGGTTCGTTTGCGTTCGAGATCAGAAGAGGCAGAAAGATCGCCGTTTGGTTTCGAAAGAGAGAGAGAGAGCAAAGATTGAAAGAAAGAAAACTCTTCTTCCCTGCCCACTGATTTTGTGACATCTGTCAAGCAAGAAACGTAAGGACATGTTTATTGCAGGGTTCTTAGGTGGGATTCTTAATTTTTGTTAAGAGTCGGTTCTTAGTTTTTAACTAAAAAAAACTAAGAACCGGCTCTTAAATAAGAGTTTTAAGAGCCGGTTCTTAGCCGTAAAAAAAAAAAAAAACGAAAAAACGAAAAATCAAAAGTTAAGAACCCCACCTAAGAACCCCGCATTGAATATGACCTTTATTAGCCTTAATTAAGATACGTATCTTCTGTTTATTTCTTTTTTTCTTTTTCTTTAAATCATAATTACTTTAAAAAGGCACTTAAGAGACTGCGTTAATGGTGCTCTTACGCTCTATGTCTCTTGGGTGTGTCTTACCTTCATAATAGTTACATCTACTACTAGCTTTTCTAGTTGTGAACTTGTCGTGGTTACAGTGGATTTCCATGCATTAAGACCTAAAAGGTAATTGGGTTTTCTAAATATCGTTAATTTTTTTG